>APFE030727031.1:399670-414791 GCA_000404065.3 Pinus taeda | reverse complement strand
CCAATTCTGGTTGTAAGCATATTTCGGTATTTTCCATTAATGAAATGAAGTGCTATTTCCGCTGCATCTCTTTATTTATGGTTATCGCATCTCTGTATTTATGGTTATCTCTGTAATCTATTGCGTTCCTGTTTAAATCCGGATCAGTGGTCCAGCTCGTAGACCAAATTTCATTCCCGGGTTCACACATAGCTAATAGTCAAATGCCATCCCTAAATGGTATTTTTGCGCAAAGAATGTCTCATCAATCTCCAGTCTGTCCACCTGATGAGCGCGAGTGATTCAGTGATTGTGACTGAAACCCAGGGGGGAATGCGCCCTGGTTTGCTTCAGCAAGAAAACCTTAGGTATAGGGTAGGTTTCTGCGGAGGATATATGACTAGTCTGACACACCCATCCATTTAGGAAAATGGGATTAGACTGGAAAAAGATTCCCTCGTTAAAGGTTCAGTGATTGGAACTGACAACAGTCACCTTTGTTCATTTCGATGGACATCGCCAAGGAAGTGTTTTGTTTGCAACACGGATGGAGCAATCTTGCTAATGCAAGAACTTCCATATGGTGAGCTGGAAGCTCTACTTTATACCTGGGGGCATGCAAACCCTTTTGCATGCAAGTGAAAAATTACCACTTATTCTCTTAGCTTGTAGGCTCTTAACCCTTTAGACTGGTAGGTTGGTCATTCCTAGCTTGCATAACTAAAGGCTCTGGAGCAAAGTTTCGAATGGGGCAAGCTCCCTAAAAAATGAACCTATCGATGAGACATCCTTATTATATGACTGGCACGAGGAGGTTTACACGAAGTTCAAGCTCGTTAAAAAATAAACCTAGCAATGAGCATATGTTCTGCCAGAGTTTAAGCTCATTAAAAAATGAACCCACCTTCGGTAAATAACCATTGCGATCGCATAATTATCAGCTTTTGAGCCTTAGTCGTGTTCTTACCATCACCTCCACTCTTTTTTAGCTGATCATACGCCTCCATTTGATTGTTTACCCCTTTTGAGGAACAACTGCGACGAGTGATTCTGTTAGCCATCTTCTTTACACTGTCGTGATTGAAAAGTTCCAAGCCTCACCTAGAACTAGCTACTACCCGAAAATATCACTCATTCCTCAAAGACAATTCTCCTTTAAGATCTTTTCATCTGACTCATAAAATATGAAAAAAATACTGAGTAATTGGCCTCTCCAGTTCGTTAAAGCGATCGGAAGTGCTATCCCTCCTCTAGATTTTAATCTTTTTGGACCTGAGGGATCATTAACAAAAAGATCGAGCGCTTGTCTTGTTCTGCTCGTTAAAGCTATCAAAAAGTCACCCCTTTCGTATTATTTTATACTTAATTGGACTTTAGGGATTACATTACGAAAAAGGAATACTGGAGTTTCCTTTCCATCTCTTTTCAGACTCTCTAAAATTGAAAAGAATTGAGTTACCTTTGTCGTTAAAATCGCTAAACCAATAGCGACAAACTTGTCCATGCAGATAAGAGCGAGTTTCACTGTCGCTAGGCTCGTTAAAACATAGCAATGGGTTTTCACGAAGGGAAAATTATAGAACAAGGATATGTTATCCTCCTCAAGCTTGACAAAAATAAAGAGGTACTGGTCAGCAATGACTAGGGAAAAATTGGGAAGAAAAAATTAAGAAACTTTATTGGTAGCAGGTTGCTCTTGAACATGACACTTTCACTTTGTCACCATGATTGAGTTGGGTTGGGTTATTCCATTCACCGGTCAAATTGCAATTGGTCCTCCATACCATCCATTTTTGGGGTTAACGTTACCAATCCATTTTAGTGTCACCGATATGTTCAAGAGAAATCACTCAGAGAATTCACCAACCCAGCTTGTGTCTCATCCGTTGCAATACCTTCACGCTTCATTCTTTCATGACTGCCATCCTGAACCTTGTATCATCAGATCATTTTCACCTCCATAAAATCATTTGCTCCATTTCATGTCATAGATGTGGGATTCATTAAGGCCTTCCTACGACGGGTCATTTCTTGTCGACATCAGCTCATTATCGAAGAAGTCGACTTAGGAACAACCCTTTCAGTACTTTGAAGCTTGCATGCCTCAATGGCAAGTTTCGCACTTCCGACAACAGGTTTACATCAATGGCCTTGGACCGAAAGATTTTTCGTAGTGTTCGACATCGACTCATGTATTCACACCACGTAAAATGCACTGTAGTACCTTGAGGTTCATCATCATTATCGGTGATTCCTCTCGCGCCCGTTAACAGCTTACATCATTGGTTGGTAATCAGGCGATGTCTTTCCATGTTCAACATCGAAACATCTTTTCACATGGATCGACTTGTACTTTGGCCGAAGATTGAACGAGTTTTGAAGACCCCGGATCTAGTTTCATCCATTCAGGCTGCGATACATTCAGGAAAATAAAGACATCAAATGTGCATCATTGTTGCACAACTAGTCATCCAAGCCAAAGGATGATGGCTCTACCAGAATCATCAGTTTTCCACATAGACGATTGTCTGTCTTATGTACATGAAAATGAATTTATAAAGCTAAGCATGGGAATGCCCGCCTCAGCTAGATCATGAAAATATTATGAAGATAATGTATTGTATTGTATCTTATTACATGTCACATTCCAGTTCGAAAAACCTCAGATCCTCATGATAAAGCATTTCACCCGACATTAAAAGATTTACGACCTCATGCTTTAGGGGGCAACTGTTATAGACATATTTGGGCACTGCAACCCCAATCACATATGTCCATAAACCAAGGGCTTCTAAGTCCCTAAAAGTGTTGTTTCCTACCCTAAAGAAGCAAGGCCAGCTGATTACATCCTCTCCCAAAAGTTCTCCATGAAAAACTACTCAGAACTGGTCAAAACTGGACCATATAGACTGCTCAGTGCTAAAGGTGCGATGCGTCTCACTTGCCACATGAAAAAAGTACGATGCATACTGGAAATCCCTTCTATAGGGTGGGATGAGCGAGAGTAGACAAATGGTAGAGGCAGTTGGCTAGGTGGAAACCCAGAGAATCTTCTAGAAACTGTCCATTTGACACTTGCCTCTCTGAATTCGCCCAGGGATGAGTAAGAGATCATGAAATCTCCAAGTAGAACCAAGAACTATCAGAGGGGTGACACTGATCAAAAACCCAGAAGCTGACTCACCCACCTACAAACATCTATATATGGATCCCTCATCCTAGAGATCCAAAGGTTGGAATTTTGTATTTTGTAAGGAAGTGTTGTTGGTTTCTCTACGCAACATTGTATTGTTGGGTGATCTAAGATTTTCATGAGGTGAAGAGGGCTTTCATGCTAGGAGGATGGCACTGGGTCAGACCAATGGCTTGTAATCCTCTCTTCTACTACTTCTATCAATAAAGCTATTTGAGTTTTCCTCCATATTCTTGTATATCTCTGAATCTTGTATTGATATATGCATTTGTATGGTAAATATACATTTGATCCTATATTGTTTATGGTTATAGATCTCTATGCTTTGATGGTATTATGCTGCTTTGACTCTACAAGTGCTATTTGAAGCGGGAAAAGTAAGGAAGGAGTGGCAAATTTCTGTCAAAGGGGAAAGGAAACAAGAAAGGAGCCAAGCGAAAGACTGAGGTTGGTACTCTATGCTTCTTTCTCATCTACCTCTCATAAAGGAAAGCACAACTGACTTTAGTTTGTTTGTTTCTAAGGTAGCTACCAGTCTTAGTGGGACTAGCAGCTCTGAATGGACACTAGTTTTCCCGATAACACCTGGACCTCTCCCTCCCATCTCAGAGATTAATTCTATGAGAATTTGCATGTTACACACATCATCCTTGAGTTCATCGCAGGTCAGCCTCTCTGAGGATTCTATGCATGCTTCTGCCGAACCCCCTTTGACATAATCCCAGGTCTCAACATCTGTAGATCCTCTATATACAAGCTAATCATTTACCATTTTAGAGGATGCGCATGTGAACCTTCTTTCTTAGGTTGATGCACCAGGTAACGCCACCCATCATGTAGCCAGTATTCCTCCCATTCACCCAACTTCCATTCCGATGAGGACATCATGGAAGCTATGTCTACCCATGACTACCCTTGGGATGATATGCACCACTGTGCATACTTCTTGCCATATTAGTCCCATGACCAGTATGTTGTGGAATCAAAAGACTTCATCAACGGTGAAGTTGATTGGTTTCGAAATCCCATGCCTACCCCAGATGCTTTTAAAGAATGGAACATGGCCAACATCTCTCCTACTATCAAAATCAACATTTGAGATCAACCAGGCGTCGAGGAAAATATTACCTTGGGGGTATAGTGCACCCCAAAATAAATTGAAGCTTACACCAAGCCCCTCAAAGAATTCCATGATGTTTTTTCCTAGTCCTATTCTAAGATGCCTGGATTTGATCTTGTCATTGTTGAACACCATATTGACACATGGCCCGATGCCACTCTTGTCTGATAGAAGTTGAGACCCATCCACCCTTCTCGACGTGAGGCCATAACAGCAGAAATAGACAAGCTCAAGCAGGTTGGTTTCATTTATCCCATTGAGTATACCACATGGGTATCCAACTCGGTTCCTATTCTCAAGAAGCAAGGCACCATTCGTGTCTGCATAGATTTTCATGACTTGAACAAAGCTTATCCCAAAGACAACTTTCCCACACCCTTTATTTACTAGATCATTGATGAGTGTGCGAGGCACGAGGTTCTATCATTTATGGATGGATTATTCGGGTACAACCAGATCAATATCCATTGTGCTAATCATTTAAAGACAACATGTATTAGTCTGTGGGGAACCTTTGCATTTCAAGTCATGTCATTCGGCTTAAAAAATGTTGGAGACACATTTCAACAAGCCATGTAATATTGCTTTCATGACTTGGCGCACCTTAACCTTTCTTACCTTGATGATCTCACCTCCCATTCGAGGTCTCAGGTGCAACATATTCATGATTTGCGCACCATTTTTCTCTGATGTCGTAAGTATAACTATTATCGGGAAAACTAGTGTCCATTCAGAGATGCTAGTTCCACTAAGACGGGTAGCTATCTTAGAAACAAACAAACTAAAGTTACTTGCGTTTTCCTTTATGAGAGATAGATGAGAGAGAAGCATAGAGTACAAACCTCAATCTTTCGCTTGGCTCCTTGCTTGTTTCCTCTCTCCTTTGACAAAGCTTCTCCACTCCTTCTTTACTTGTCCTGCTTCAAAGAACACCCGTACAGTCAAAGCAACATAATACCATGAAAGCATAGAGATCTATAACCATAAACAATATAGGATCAGATATATATTAACCATACAAATGCATATATCAATTCAAGATTCAAAGATATGCAAGAATATGGAGGAAAACTCAAACATCTTTATTGATAGAAGTAGTGGAAGAGAGGATTACAATCCATTGGTCCAACCCAGCGCCATCCTCCCAACATGAAAGCCCTCTTCACCTCATGAAAAGCTAGATCACCCAACACTATCATGTTCCACAGAGAAACCAACAACGCTTCCTTACAAGATACAAAATTCCACCCTTTGGATCTCTAGGATGAGCGATCCATATATAGATGTTTGCAGGTGGGTGAGTCAGCTTCTAGGATTTTGATTAGTGTCATCTCTCTGATAGTTCTTGTTTCCACTTGGAGATTTCATGATCTCTTACTCATCCCTGGGCGAATTCAGAGAGGCAAGTGTCAAATGGATAGTTTCTAGAAGATTATCTGGGTTTCCACCTAGCCAACTGCCTCTGCCATTTGTCTACTCTCACTCATCGCACCCAACAGAAGGGATTTTCAGTATGCATTTCACTTTTTGCATGTGGCAGGTGAGATGCATCGCACCCTTAGCACTGAGTAGTCTGTATGGTCCTGTTTTGACCAGTTTTGAGTAGTTTTTTAGGGAGAACTTCTGGGAGATGATGTAATCGGCTGACCTTGCTCCTTTAGGGTATGAAACAACACTTTTAGGGGCTTAGAAGCCCTTGGTTTATGGACATATGATATTGGGGTTGGAGTGCCCACATATGTCTATACAAGTTTCCCCCTAAAGCATGAGGTCGTAAATCTTCTGATGTCGAGTGAAATGCTTTATCATGAGGATCCGAGGTTTTTGGAACTAAAAGGTGACCTGTAATAAGAAATAATACAATACATTATCTTCATAATATTTTCATGATCTAGCTGAGGCGGGCATTCACATGCTCAGCTTTATGAATTCATTTTCATGTACATATGACAGACAACCGTCTGTGTGACAGACTGATGATTCTAGTAGAGTCATCATCCTTTGGCTTGGATGATATCTGTGCAACAATGATGTACATTTGATGTCTTTATTTTCCTGAATATATCATAGCTCAGATGGATGAAACTAGATCCAGGGTCTTCAAACTCGTCCAATCTTCGCCCGAAGTACAAGTCGATCCATGTGAAAAGATGTTCTGAAGTCGAACATGGAAAGACATCGCCTGATTACTGGCCAATGATGTAAGCTGTTAATAGGCGTGAGAGGAATCATCGATAATGATAATGACCCTCAAGGTACCACAGTACAATTCACGTGGTGTGAATATGGGACTTGGCATCGAACACCACGCAAAATCTTTTGGTCGAAGGTCGTTGACGTAAACCTGTTGTTGGAAGTGAGAAACTTGCCATTGAGGCATGCAAGCTTCAAAGTACTGAAAGGGTTGTTCCTAAGTTGACTTCTTGGATAATGAGCTAATGTCGACAAGCAGTGACCCGTTGTAGGAGGGCTTTAATGAATCCCACATCTATGACACGAAATGGAGCAAATTATTTTCTGGAGGTGAAAACAATCTGATGATACAAGGTTCAGGGTGGTGGTCATGAAAGAATGAAGCATGAAGGTATTGCAACGGATGAGACATAAGCTGGGTTGGTGAATTCTCTGAGAAACTTCTCTTGAACATATCGGTGACACTGAAATGGATTGGTAGTGTTAACCCAAAAATGGATGGTACTGAGGACCAATGGTGATATGACCAGTGAACGGAATAACCCAAACCGACTCAATCATGGTGATGGAGTGAAAGTGTCATGTTCAAGAGTGACCTGCTACCAATAAAGTTTCTTCAAGTTTTCTTCCCAATTTTTCCCTAGTCATTTCTGACCAGTACCTCTTTATTTTTTTCAAGCTTGAGGAGGATAACATATGCTTTTTCTATAATTTGCCCTTCCGGCAAACCCGTCACTATGTTTTAACGAGCCTAGAAATAGTGAAACTCGCTCTTGTCTGCATGGACAAGTTCGTCGCTATTGTTTTAACAAGTTTAACGACAAATAAAACTCAGTCCTTTTCAATTTTAGAGAGTCTGAAAAGAGATGGAAAGGAAACTCCAGTAATCCTTTTTCCATAATATAATCCCTTAAGTCCGAAAAAGTATAAAATAATACTAAAGGGATGACTTTTCGATAGTTTTAATGAGCTGAAGAAGACAAGCGCTCAATCTTTTTGTGCAATGATCCCTCAGGTCCAAAAATATTAAAATCTAGAAGAGGGATGGCACTTGCAATCACTTTAACGAGCTGGAGAGGCAAATTTCTCGGCAATCTTTTCATATTTTATGAGTTAGATGAAAAGAGCTTAAAGGAGACTTGTTTTTTGAGGAACGCGGGATGTTTTCGGATAGCAGCTGGTTCTAGGTAGGGTTTGGAACTTTTCAATCACAACAGTGTAAAGAAGGTGGCTAATAGAATCACTCGTCACAGTTGTTCCTCAAAAAGGGTTAAACAATCAAATGGAGGCGTATGATCGGCTAAAAAAGAGTGGAGGTGATGGTAAGAACACAACCAAGGTTCAAAAGTTGATAATAATTTGATTGCAATGGTTATTTACCGAAGGTGGGTTCATTTTTTAATGAGCTTAAACTCTAGTGGAACATATGCTCATCGCTAAGTTTATTTTTTAACAAGCTTGAACTTCGCGTAAAATTGCTCGTAGCTAGGTTTATTTTTTAGCAAGCTTGAACTTTGCGGAAACATTTCTCGTGGGTTTTCATGCCCCCAGCATGCTGAAAAGGAGAGTCTCTTGTAACCAGATGGAAATCATTGCAATGAAGCAGGATAGCTTCATCCAAAATAGATAAAGGTGAATGGTGTGACAGATCAATCAAATAACCTACAAGGAAACTTATTGCATGCCCCCAGCATGATGAAAAGGAGAGTCTCTTGTAACCAGATGGAAATCACTATGGTGAAGCGAGATGGCTTCGTCCAGAATAGACAAAGGTGAATGGTGTGACAGACCAATCACATAACCTACAAGGAAACTTATCTTTACAACTAGGTGCATGCCCCCCAAGCTTCATTACATTCACCAGACTACTCATTGCAATTAGGTGGATGGAATGAAGGTTCAAGAGATATCGATTTCGCTCGAAATCCACTATATTTACAGTATTTTATAGAAAATAAAAAATTGAAGGATGAGTAAGGTCGCTGGAATAATCTTCATGGTAATCCAGAAGATGGGAATGATGGTGGTAATATTCCCATGGTGCATCTCCTATCATCTTTGACTGAATGATTCCTTCATCTGTAGAATGTACATGCGACCAAGGATCTGAAGAGATACCATATTCCTTAGACCTATCTATCCAAACACTCGATGAGATTTGATTTGGGTTTGCCCCCCAGGCTAAGAAAATTGATTGTTACAATATTTATATTGGGCTTGGGGGCAATACTTGGCGATGATCCATGCTAACAAAATGTTTGGGAATATTTTGAATCTTTTAGATATAGAAGATATCATGTTGTAGGTTTCCACCGTGGCCACTTCCGCCAGATTACTCGGAGGTGGTAGGGAAAAAGTACCCATTAAAGTAGGGTCTTTTAGGAGGCCTACTCCGATATTTTGAAGCGAATGAGAGCTTCCATGGATCATTGGAATGCTCACCGTAACTTGTGAACTGTTGTGGAGGAAGGTTTGTTGATCAACGATTGTAATTCCTCCTTGAAAAGGAAATGCAATCTTTCTAAAGTATGTTGACACAACTGCAGCCATAGCATAAATCCAAGGCCTTCCCAGTAGGATATTGTTATCGAGGTTTCCATCGATAAATTCGACGTTAATTTCTACTTTTTTTCCCCCTAGTTCAACTTGCAAGTTACTATGGGGTGTATGTCCGTCCATCGAATGCTTTTAATGTCGTTGACGATTGTGACAAGGGTGGTGAGCCTAATGTTTTCCAGCAACTCATTGACATAATGCATGTAGATGCCCCCTCATCGATAATTGTTCATCAACAATTTTGTTGAGGGATTTCACTTGGATGAGGAAAGTGAGTTGAGTTGGTAACAAGGGTTCATACCCTTTATGATTGAAGGCCACAAGATTGGAATCTGCTAGGTCAATCCCACCTATTTCTGATAATAGAGCCTACTTTTGAGAGGGGCAATTTTGCAGTACTTCAAGTGTCAACATAGCGGATGGCGATTTGGCAAGATCCTCCACTATATTATAATTCTATGCTACTCTGGCATGAGGATTAAACGTCGATTTGTGTACTACTCCCTTTGGCGGCTTTATCATTAGCTTAGGAATGATGGGTGGCACAACTTCGGTTGAAGTTGTTGCCGAACTACTAGGTTGAGTTGTAGCCTTGTTGTTCGACAACTGTGGATTCCTATAATATTTATTCCTCATCGATATCAAAGCATCATTTTGTTTCGAAATGGACAACATAAGCACTTGGGATGGGGAAGCATTTTTTCTAGCAACCAGATTGGTTTCTGGGTTTGGAAACAGGTTGGTCAATACACCGAGGTTTTTGAATTCTTAAAGAATTTCTTAATCTCAGCTTTATGTGGACAATCTCTCAACCAATGGTCTTCATCGCATATGAGACATGGCCGACCAAGTTTCTTTTGCCCAGAAGGATTTTCAGAAGATTTTTCAGGAGACGAATCATCTTGTTTCTTCTTTTTGACCTTTCTTTTCTTCTTGCCCCTTGGCTGCTTCGGTTCTTTGCCTTTGTCGGTCGACATAGCATTAACCTCTGAGGCAAGAAGTTCTTCATTTTCATTTTGACTAGAAACCATATGGTATTTCTTAGATGTAGCCTTTGCGGTTTTCGTGTTGGTCGTGCCTATCACGCCATCTCCAACATGAGAGTATTTGTTTGATTTAGGAGGAGGAGGAACAGAAAACTCTGGTCTAGGAGCATCAGGGATTTTGTCATAGAGTGTGCCAGATTGGGTATAGATCAAGTCTAGATATTGTGCACGAGCAATGACTTGCTCTTCTGTGACAACTCCTCCCTTGGCCACATCTTCTTTAATAGAGGGTAACAGTGACTTAATAAACCATTCAGCTAACAGCTAATCAGAACATATGTTTTTACCATTCGATAATGATGCTGCCACTCATGAATATGATCAGATATATGAGTGGCTGTCGTCTGCTTAAAATTGGTAAGAAGCTCCGTTCTTGTTTCGTACCTTATGGGTAACTAAAAATGGGATAAAAAGTGGTGGCGAGGACACTGAAGTTATCAAATGAAGCTCTAGGCAATTTGATGTACCATTTTGCTGCCATACCAGTTAACGTTCACTGAAAAATTCGAAGTCTAATCGAATCATCATTGAGAGTGTTGGACGAACACCATAGATGAAAGGTCATCACATGATTCGATGGATCTTCACCCAGATTTCCATTGAATTTAGGGATATCTGGCGGAAGTTTATGACGAATCGTTGGCCACCAAGGGGCATAAGCAATTGGATCATTTGTTAACTGATTCAGATCTAGTAATTCCAAAGTTGCTACGAAAGGCAACTGTTAATTTAGGTTTGGCGAAGCATACCAAGATGGGATCACCTGAGCTGTGGGTCTTTGCATACCAGCATAATGTATTTGATGCTGATAAATTTGATAAGGTTGATGGGCATAACCATTATGATATGATTGTTGGTAACTATTTTGAATATATGACTGCCCATTACCTGCAAAGCGTTGTTGCTTAGGTCCTCGGTAAGTTTGCTAGAATTTCGGTTGTTGATATTGCACCAGCCATGGCTGTGAGACCATTTGCTGTTTCCCAATACTGGATGTTTGACCAAGATGAGGGGTTATAGTACCCGTTTGAGCCTTAGTCGTTTCGGTTAAGGAACCACTAATCGGCAGCTGTGATTGAGTCGCAGAGACAAAAGGTTGTTGTATTACGACTTGAGAGACTTGAGGTTGACATACAATAGGCAGCGCTTGTACTTACAACACTGTCACAATAGCCAATGTAGTGGGAATATTCGACAGAACTTGATTTTGTTGTATAGAATATACAACTCTTGGCTGTTGAGGCAGTATTGGTACCCAACCACTGGATGTGATTCCAGCCTGACCTAAATTCTAATGTGAAATCTCATATGGTTGTTCTCCCGGAGGGAATAATGAAAAGGCATACTGCCCCCCATATGGCAGAAATCGAGTGTTCAAAGGAAAAATTGGCCTTTGGAGACTAGACTGCCTAAATTGATAATGTTGCAAAGGAACAATTTGCTGAGACTCAACATAAGAAATTTCAGATAAGATTTCAGATGAACAAATAGGAACAGAACATACTGTCGAGACAGTCCCTGGGTGGACTCCATCTAGCTGTTGAGAGCTGGTTGGGATAGATGGTACACCAGCGAACATTGTCAGAGTAGCAGCAGGAGGTTCTGCTGTTGCTATGTTAGATGACACAGTCCTAGATGTCGATGATTGTTCAGACATATCGAGTCTATCCAAAATATTCCTAGCGATTCTACAGGAACTTGCGACGATGGGAGACTAACTTCTGAAGTAGAAGGTAGGTGGATCCTAGTTCCAAAATGAAATGCAGTACTAGATGGAAGATCCTCCACGATCTCTTCTATAGCAATTAATCCAGGTGGAAGAGGTAGACCGTCAGGTCCATAAAATATTTCTGGTGTTGAAGAAGGTATAGACTCTGTTGCGATAGATGCTGGAGGGGTAACACCTTCCGAATCAGCCCTAGATGGAGCTGGTTCAAAAATAGAAATGTTTGTCGCTACACGAGTATCAGTTCTAGTGTCCTCTTGTAGCTGCGGAACTTCTTCTGTAGAGATAGGGATACCTGAAATAGTTGGAGTAACCGAGGTCTCTGAGGATGTTGAAACACAAGTTTCAAATAAACCAGGAGACTTCCACCCAGTTAAATGAGATCGCTTGGCCCGTAATGGTTTCATTTTTGGAGACAAAGACGATTGACTCGTTAGTCTCCGCAAACGACAGGGTTTTGATTGACTTTCTTCCACGGTTGCGGATTACTTGATCAACTCAAAATAAAAAGGGAAAAATGTGATTTCGAATTAAATTAATTTTATGATGCTTTAACACAACTTGCTTTTTCAATTTTTAAGAGTCGAGAAAAAGCTAAAGATGACTCTAGTTTCCTTCGATTTTTAATGAGCCTAAAGTGACAAGTGCTTAGATGGATCTTTTCTTTTAAGGAGTTTGAAAAGAAACGAAAATGACTACTCTGGAAATCTAGATAGAGGGATTACCAAACCAATCACAAAACTGCAGAATACTTTTTACAGTATGAAAGTCAATCTTCCCGAATGCTGTGTTTAGTGCATTACGATCGATAGGGCCACAGACACAGCTTCCTAAGGATAAAGGATATAGCCTATTGTGGTCTCCCAATATATTCTTGACGGTACGTCGGAGCACAAGTATGTACTAGCACTTTTCATCTCAAAGAGGAGGAATCACCCAACCTACGATGAAAGCAATATTTACCAGGCTTTACGACACCAGAATATGTCTCTAGCCTAGATTTCTAAATGTTGTGCGTTAGGTTCTAAAGTGTTTTTATGTTCATTGAAATTTATTTTACAGTTAATATTTCTTAAGAAGTTTGCCTTTAAGGTTCACCGCGTGATGTAGATATACAATTCCTAAATATGCAACTAAGATGATAAACAGTCGTTTATTTCTCTTTTTGCAATGAAAATCCTAGCTACTAAGGAAAGAGAAGTAAAATCCTTTCATCATAGAGCAGAGAGCACACACTAAGATGCACTGTCCTAAATCAATTTCCACAAGCAGTCTAAATGCAAATGCACATGCATGTATTTGTTTTTTCGCTTTCTTAATGCGTGAATGACAAAAAGAATGCTAAGTACAAATTTGAACTATTTTTTCTTTCAAAGTGACAGTACTAACAATTTTCTCTTCAAAAAACAAAAGGAAGACTAAGATGACACTTTGCGATTTCTAATTCAAAAATTTATTTCAACACTTGAAATACTATTAATTCAAATCAAATACAATGGCAAAAGTGTAATCGACTATCAAAAAGAAGAAGACTCTTTTCTTTGACTGAAAATGACACTTGCAACACTTTCAAATCAAAAGACGACAGTTCGATTAAGCTACTATTTGCCAAGGAGAACTGTAAATGATGAAAAATACATAAAAACATTCACAATTCTTTATCAATGGAGGTTGAATAATGTAAAGGAAGAGAGCTTCAATAGTGATATACTGATCACAGACAGCAAAACTACTGAATAAAGTTGAAGACAATGAAGAAAAAACTAAAATATGGAGGAAAAAATAGTCTTATCTGATCATCGCACCTATAACACAGGGAAACAGGGATGCATCTCACCTATAGCACACGAGAGGTGCGATGCATCCAAACTGCCAATGGGAGATAGTGCGATGGTCCAGGAACGAGACTGAGCTTGGTTTTTGCTCACAATTTGCAGCTGAGTTCAGGGGTTTAGGCTGAGCTAATGATAGGTAGTAAACATAAAGTATAGGGGCTGATATAATGAGGTTACTTGAGCTACCACTAGGGAACTTAAGATGTTTGCAAGTCAGGTGTTCAGTTCATAAACTAACCCAGAGATCGACTGAAGCAGCGTTGATCTACTTTGCAGTTGCATATAAAAAGCAGTTCGAAGGCTAGCTGGCTTAACTTCAGGCTTCGTCTGTAGTTTATAAAGCAAACAAACTAGAAACAAGCAAACAAGTTATTTACTCCCCAGTGGAGTCGCCATTTTTTTATCGGGAAAACTAATGTCCATTCAGATCTACTAGTCCTACTAAGACAGGTAGCTATCTTAGAAACAAACAAACTAAAGTTACTTGCGTTTTCCTTTATGAGAGATAGATGAGAAAGAAGCAGAGAGTACCAACCTTAGTCTTTCGCTTGGCTCCTTGCTCGTTTCCTCCCTCCTTTGACAGAGCTTCGCCACTCCTTCTTTACTTGTCCCGCTTCAAAGAACACCTGCAGAGTCAAAGCAACATAATACCATCAAAACTTAGAGATCTATAACCATAAACAATATAGGATCAGATATATATTAACCATACAAATATATATATCAATTCAAGATTCAAAGATATACAAGAATATGGAGGAAAACTCATATAGTTTTATTAATAGAAGTAGTAGAAGAGAGGATTACAACCCATTGGTCTGACCTGTTAGCGCTTGGAATTCACCTAGGCTGAGATAGACAAACTCTCAAGGCTACATCAAACCATTTCACCTCGTAGCTAGCCCTACGAGGTATGAGAAGGCTCTCTCGGGTCAGATTCGGTAGATCTTTCAATATGATAAGCTGACCAATTAGGATCAAAGATATTAGGCTAGTAAATTGATAAGGGGGGTTGATTTAAAGATTTTTGGGTTTTTGGTGGCAATTGGAGGGAGTGCAATTCAGGGTGCGGGGATTGAGCACAGTTTTTGCAGGGGGATCTTTGGGGCAAGGTAGGAGTGAGCGCTGATGCCTTAATCTGAGATGGATGATCAGGGATGATAGAGAAGGAGCTAAAGAGGGCAAACAAGCATTTGAGTCCTCTCTAGACAGTAGAAAACATAAATTTTGAACAAACTAAAAAGCTGAGCATGTCAAAGCATGAATTCAAACTTTACCACTTCATCTGTCCAAATAGAAGCAAAAAGAGAGATGTAGAATACATAAACAAACTTACAAGAACATGTAGAGAACACACCATCAACACAACAATCCACAAGAATCCACAAGGATGTCTGCAAAAACCTGGCCTTCCTTTTCTTTAAATTGCAGAGATAGATGTACAATATACAATAAAGTTTTCTCCCACAAGAG
>APFE030727031.1:319750-372729 GCA_000404065.3 Pinus taeda | reverse complement strand
GGGGCGGGCTTCAGCCCCCGCCCCGCGCCACCCCGGCGACCCGCCTGGGGTGGCCGTCCGATTCTGTGTTAATTGGCCAAGAGCTTGGCAGATGCTACATCTTACAGTTAAGCTAGTGTGGAAACCAAGACAAACTGAGAACAGAACAATACCTTCGGAGGTGTTATAATTGTTTTTCATGAACAAGGTCTGTTCAGAGAGATGGAGTTCTACTAGTGTGTCGCCAAGTGTTGTAGAGGCTACAACCACCCTCCAAAATTTTACCTTAGCTTTCTTTTGGAGCCTCCCTACCAACCTTTCACATTGACATGTATTTCCTTTCCAGGTACACAAGCTCCAATGTTTTTCTCGCAGATTGACAGCCTATCCATGAGAGCTTGATGCATCCCCCTCACAGGTTGTTTCACCGGACTTGGTCCAAATGTAGGATGAGTAGATCCCTCAAGAAATTGCACAATTCTAGAGGGAAACTAGCCTTCCCTCCAGAAATTGCGCAATTTTGTCTGGAAACCTGTTGGGCTCCAAAATTGCGCAAATCTACTTGTCCCTGTTCACTGAGAAAATTAAGTAATTCCTCTTAGCAGGGCTACTCAACCTAGAAATTGCACAATTCTGGGTAGTAGTCAGCGACTCTACCCAGAAATTGCGTAATCCCTCTGGGAATCCATCCCAGCTCGCTCCCAGAAATGCACATTTTTTTTTTCCTAGCTGAGTAGACTGTTTCATGTGCAATTGAGTTGACCAGTTCTCTCTAGGACCAAGCAGCAATTATTTGCATGCATGAGCCGCTTCTCCCAAGGCATCATGTAAAGGTATCCCTTGATTCAGGCATCTATTTTTAGCACTTGGAGGTTACATGCAAGGATTATCTCATAAACCTCCCCCAAGTGTTTCTTTTCCTATATTTCTGGCATGCGTGTCACAACCTCGATCTTATCAAAATTCATCAACTGGACGTTACAGAGCTCATTCCTCACATCGAACTTGCAGGTCTGGCATCCCACATTGCATCTAGGAGTCATTGGCACATTTAACTTAGTTGTCTTGGAGTAAGCCCGTTGCTCATGACTCGTGTCATGTTTCTATCGCTTTTTGTGTTTTGCTTTGTGTGAGTGATGTCTGCTTGATTGCAGTGAGTGCTTGATGGTGTTTGCATGCATACTAGCTTGTACTAGCAATATTTTAGTTTTCATATGCATCTCACTATTGTCGCATACATGACACTATTTTGCATGGATAGTCGTTGTTGTGGTGACTCGCTTCACACACATGCATGCTTTCCCATTTTCCGAATCCTGCACTTTCTATTTGCATCAATGATCATTCACTCGTGTTTTCACTCATCTCACCATGCATTCATACTTATCATGTTTTCAGTTACCCGTCTACCGAATTGGGTTGCCTTGGCCCAGACCTTGCCTTGCCCAGCTAGCACTCCGCATTTTCGGAAGAAAAGGTTCTACCTTCCCCCTAGAAATTGTGCAAGTCTAGCTAGACACTGACCTCCAGGCTTGCATTGTGCAATTCTTGGAGGAAATGTCTTGTTGGCCCTAGAAACTGTGGAATTCAGTTTGTTGGTTGCATGTCACTACTGACTGAAATTGCACATTGCACAGTTTCAGTCCTCAGCAGGCCAAGGTGGACTGTGCATTACGTAGTTCCAGTAGCCATTCAGCCTCTTGACAGCTCATACTGTGCCTTGTGCAGTTTTGGTAGTCAGTCTCCTGACCTCCCGACGGAATTTGCGTGACCTTTAGGATCAGTCACACATGTATGTTGCAAGTTAGTTCTCAAGTTCATTTTGGTTTTTGACTGATAGATTGCTTGCCATGAGTGTTGTCGTGTCTCCAGGTATCACAGGTTTTCATTTGCCTCTCATCACCACAAGTACGATGGTTTCTAGGAGAGCAGATCCAAAGACACCATTTAGAGCACACTTGGGCATGCAGTGGATCAAGTGTCTATGAACTTTCCTACCCATGAAGACATTAATTTGTTCGTAGAAAAGGACATCAAGATATGACGACAACAACATCACAACAATGAGCACCATTAACAACAACTGAAGGCAACATACCAGATGCAATGAATGCAAAAGGAAGGTTGCTAACAACAGAGAGGCGGAACAAAGTTGCAAGCTTAGACAGATCCACTTGTGATGAAAGCAACTTTGGAGACTAAAGCTATGAAGTGATGGCGCGATGTGAAGATCATGCAAAGGTAGAGAAAAGAACAAAGAAGGAATTGCATGTGATGGAGTAGCAACTCAAGGAAGAAAAATATCTACATAGAAAAGAGAATGAGTAGCAACAGGAACATGTACAATAGGGGGTGCAACATGCACAGATAGATGAAACTGCACCCGTACAAGTTATAGATCCATCCTAGTAGCTAGCACGGAGCTGACAAGGTGAGCAGTGTTGTTGATCGCATGCAAGGGAATTCAGTAGCATGCATGTCATTGTGCGCACGCATGCGATCCACCCATTTGGTACACTCATCGAGGTGAAGATAGGAAGAAAGTCTAACTGATATGAACATGCAGTTTGACAGTTGATTGGCATGACCACCAACGCACACTTGAAGATCAACAAAGACACTATGCATTATTGTGTTTCTAGTTTGGCCACACCTAAGAAGACCATGTGCGTGCTATCAGACAAGTTGAATGAAGGAGCCATATTTGTGCACCTGAATGCAATGAAGGTAAGAGTTAGCTTCAGCAAGATGTCATCGTTGAGCAAAGGGACATCATCACAGATGACCAAGCTTGGCATCAACTCATCACCTTCACCATCACAAGGATGTCAAAGAGTTGGTCTCACCACAATGGTCCAAGTGTCAGAGATGTCTTGCATGGCTTGCTCAAGCCATTTTGTCTCACATGGGCACATGTGCATTGTAATTCAACGTCTTGTCAAGTGGAAGTTCAAGTGTCGATAGTTGAATGTAACAGTCATAGAGTAGTTGAAGTGTCATGAGGATAGATGACCGGTCTCAAAGGGGAATGTCAAGGGTCACCCCACCCTTCGCTATAAATAGTCCCTCATAACTCATTGTATGGGCTTTTGATCAACTAAGCTTCGATAGGAGTATCTTAGAGAAAGATTGGAAAGTATTGTAATGCACCTTAGCTTCTCCACTAAGTAGAGCTAGTATATCTCTTTGGAGGAGTAGGCGGTTGTGGCTATAACGTTCCACTGTCAGAACTAGTGGTTGGACATGGATGTATTGTATGACTGGAACTTACACTTCTTAATATAATAGAGCCAACACATTTCATGCATATGTTGTATTGTATTTCAGATATTTTGATTACTCTAAGTAATATATGTATATGTTTTCTTATGCATGTATTTGTAACTATTTTTGCATATGTATGGATGAATCTTTCTATAATTTGTTGTTGGTTTAACCATCACTTTGGATTGCTAGCTAAATTTCCTTCCATGTTGTGATGCATCTTTGCTCGTGTGTTCCCTTCTTAACATTATGCTATCACATGTTTCCAAGGGGCGCACTCACCTTAGCCTCCGTGTGTTGGAGCCGTTCATACACCTTCCTTGTCTTGCCACAACTATCACACCCTTCCTACCAACAGGGACATCTTACTTGCCTCTGTGCGAATCCTTGGTCAAAGCATTACCGTATGAACCACTGTTGGGACTCCTACACCAAACAAACTTCTTACTGGGGAGATCCCCTGACATGTTGGTGGGTCCAGCACCGTCAACATAAATCAAAGATAAATCAATTGTTAGACCTCATTCGTCAAACCAAAGTTTGAGGAGTGTTAGAGGAAGAACTCATTTGAGAAAGGATCTTACTAATATGCCAAGATAGGGGTTAACTTTGTATTGCAAGACATGGGTAGTTCATAATGAGTAAGTTGTGGCTAGTTGATCTTGTAGGCAATAAGAGAAGAAAAAAAAACTGATGTCCATGGGAAGCATCTAAAACAAGAACAATATATAAATAAGTCCTCATATGCTCTTGGTGATGTCATAATTGCCCTTACAACCAAACACAATCATATACCATAGAGGTTTATTGCTCTAATAAAATATATTCTATTGATTGAAAGACAAGTGGCGATAATGCTTGCATTTCAATATATCTCTTTTAGGAGCCAGACGAGGACCAAAACTAAATATCTTTATAACAAAAAGAAGAGAAATTCGCATGGAAATTTTTGCTTCAAGTTGTAAGTAGCCTCATTCATTTTGGATCCTCGTTTTAGTAGAAATAACACAACCAAAGTGTTCAACAACTACACTTTAGATGATATAGCCCCAATTCATGAGTGAGTTTCGTGAAGAGTCTATGTCATCACTTGCAATGTACTTAATATCAATGGGGAAATTTCTATCCATCACATAATAAATATTGCAAACCCAAATATAATATGATAATGTATAAGGAGCTCTGGAGCAGGCGGGAGGATGGAGGCATCGGAAATGGTCACAAGCAAAAATGGGTAGCGGGTGTGTGGCTACAGCACATCGTAGCAGTTGGTTGTGCCAGTGACGTACACATCCTCATCATCACACGCAGCTATTACATTTAGCCATGGCCTGTATCTTTGGTTTTTTACTTAGTTTTTTACCTAGCTGCCTGTTCTCGCTCCACGACTCTGTTGTTTGACCTCTGGCCTTCTCTGTCGGATTCTGTTGACTTGCTGCTCCTCCCTCTGGCAGTTACCAAGGCAACTGGTGCATATTTTACCCTGACAGTGATGGATATAGAGATGGTGGATTACTCAGAAGATGAGTTAGAGGAGGACACTATCTTGGCGACCTTGAGACCTGCTAAGTTGGTGTCTATTTCATTTAGCAACGATCTGCATGAGGTTATCTCTAGCCTCCCCTCGCTCTCAGGACCACCAAACCATCAGATAGTTTTACCGGATGACCCTCCAACTTGGCCATCCCTCTCTACTCCCCTGTTGTCCCCATCTTCCCTAGGGTTTTCCATGGGTTGCCTTAACCCTAACCCTCTGTCCCCCTCTGTTGGTCACTTCTCTCAACCCCCTCTTTCCGCTAACCACCCCACTCCCCTTGCTCCTCCTTCCTCCTCGTTTTCCCAGATCCCGTCGTGCACAACCTCCCTCCCCTCAGGAAGTTTCACCAGCATACCCCCTCTAGTGGAAAGCCTTCCCGTCAATACATCTCCTCCCCCAGTGAATCCTCCTACCCAGAGCACATTCTAGTTGGTCGAGAAAGCCTTGCAGCTGAGGTTAGGATAAGCAAGAAGATGAAGTGCTTCCGGACCAAGGACGTGGATACTTTCCTCAGATTAGAGGAAGACATTTGACTGGGTGAGACTATGGATTTTTCTGACAGGGTTTTAATGGGCAAAATTAGGGGTCGAAGCTATACAACGGTCCATTTGAAAAATTGGGTCTCTGAGGTCTGCGGGAATCATCTAGCCGATTTTCCCACTGTGCAGACGTTTGTAAATGGGTGGTTCGCTCTCCGGTTCTCCAGGCCTGATCTCATGGTTTTGGTCCTCTCATCTTATTGGAACTTTAAACATGCCCCTGTCCTTCTGAAACGTTGGTCCCATCTTTTTGACTCGAACACAAAGCAACTTGGAGGTAGGCCGATCTGGGTAAGATTACCAGGACTCCCATTACATTTTTGGTTTGAGGACATCTTCAGAGGAATAGGGAATTCCATCGGCTCTTACATGGAATCTAATAAATCATATTTTTCTACTAGCAAGATGGCCTTTGCCAGGATCCTGGTTCATATGGACACAATGGGAGGGCTACAGGGATTCATTACTATTCAGTGGAGGTCTTTCACATGGAAGCAACCTTTGGACTACGAGGGAATTCCATATAGAGGTTGCAGATGTCACAAAGTTGGGCACGTGTACAAAGATTTCCCTCTGGTCAACAAGAGAGTACAACAACTAGTGGAAATTATTCAGGAAGTCCGTTCCCCACAGGAGGAACCTCAATCTACAATAAAAAGGGAATAACCGACTCCACAAGATTTGACTGAAGTGGACATGATACACGAGAAAGATCAAAGGAAGAAGCGTGGTAAAGCTCCTCTCTAGCCACCCTCCCCACCTCTGGCTAGAGCACAGGTGGCTATAGGGGACTCTCACACCACGGGTATGTCATCTTCTCCTTTCTCATGTGCTTCTTCTATTATTGTTTCTCCTGTAACGCCTTCTTTATCTAGGCATATTTTTTCAGTGGATTTCCCGAGTACTCCCTATTTTTTCCCCTATCCCTCCCCCTTGAATTTTTCATCAACCCCCTATGGTCCAGCATTGCACCATAGCACTTCCCCCTCCCGCTTTCTCCTTCCCTCTCTGAGGCTCCCTCTTTCCCCCATCCTGACACTGACAACCCCAAACCCTGTTACACCCTCCAGTCCCGAATGCACTCTCAAGGCTTGGATATCATAGGCTTTGAGGTCATTGCCCTCCCCCCCACAAACAAACCAGGGGGTGTCCCTCCCACCTCTCCAAAGCCAAACATCAGGCTGGGGAGGAGGTTGCTTCTAGCAAATAGAAGACCTTAAATTGGGCCCTTAGATTAGGGCAAGCCCCTCTTCCCCCCCCTCCATGAAGCTACTCTCTTTTAATTTTCGAGGGGTGGCTAGCCCGGAAAAAAACTAGCTCTCAAGCACTTATTTTCCTCTGAAGCAGTAGACATTATCTTCCTCCAAGAAACCCTTGGCTCTGCTATCTCTGTCTCTTCTCTTCTTGAATCATGGCTTCTAGGCTAGTCTTTTCACTCTCTCGATGCCTCGGGGATCAGGGGGATTAACCCTAGGCATTTGCAATAGATCCATTAAAACATTGAAGGTTTGGGGCGACCGGGGTTTTTTGGGTGTTGATATCTACTCTCCAACCCTTGAATCTGAGTTCAGGATTCTCAATGTGTATGGGCCATGTCAGGATAGAGCGGGATTTTGGAGATCTTTGTTCAAATCATCCCTCCTAGAACAAGATAACATAATCATTGGGGGAGACCTCAATTTCTCTACGGGGTACTCAGAATCTTAGTGCAATCATGCTCAGGTGGATGCTTTGTCGGGGTTCTTTGAAAACCTCCTAGAGTCCCATAATTTCATAGATATCCCCACAGCAAAAAAAAAGCCCACTTGCAGGAACAATAGAGTTGGGGAAGTAAGCTTGGCCAGAAGACTTGATCACTTCCTCACTAAGGAATTTCTGGTCAACGGAGGATCCAACATCAGACAATGGGTGAGCTCAAGGGGGTTGTTGGACCACTAACCCATATACCTGGAGTTGCAGGATGTCATTAATAAGCCCAAGGCACCTTTCAAGTTCAATTCTACTTGGCTACAAGACTTGGAATATATCAAACTAGTGATGGATTTTTGGAGGGCAAACCCCCCAGGTTTATCGGGGAACATAACTAAGAACTTCCTCCACAATATGGAGGAGCTGAAAAGCTTATCCAAGATTTGGGCTCAAAGGAAAAAAGGAGGCGGAAGAATTGTAACTCAAGGAGGAAGAAAAGGCCATTTCTTCGTTTGAGGAGGGATCAGGAGGAGTCATGAGGTCTCAAGAACAAAAGGACATATGCTCTGCTTCTCTTCAAAAGAGAACCCAAAAACTGAGGAATAGAGAAACGAGTTGGAGGCTTTGAAGCAGGGCTATCTGGCTAAAAGAGGGAGATGACAATACCAAATTATTCCACAAACATGCAAACAGTAGGAAGGCCATCAACACTATCTGGGAGCTCAAGGATACACAGGGGAGGTCCGTTCAGTCCTTTAGAGAGCTGGCTGTTGTAGCATGCTCACACTTCCAAAACATTTGCAAGACTCCTCCCTATGCTACCCTTGCTAAAGTGATGCTGACCGTTCAGCTTTTCCCAAGGTTTGTTGATCAGGATATGGATCAGGAGCTAGAGAGAGAAGTTTCTATGAGAGAGCTGGAAGATACTTTAAATATGATAAAGAAAGAAAAGAGCCCAGGGTAGGATGGCTGGACTGTAGAATTCTATACTGCCTTTTTTGAGGTGTTAGGGTTGGACCTCCTGCAAATCATCGAGGAAAGCAGAAGGAGAGGGAGAATTCTGGGCAGCCTAAAATCCACTTTCATTGCTCTCATCCCTAAATCCAACAAGCCATCCTCCTTTGATGGCTTTGGACCCATATCTCTATGCAATTGAATTTACAAAATTATTGCCAAAATTATAGCCAACCACATAAAGCCATTCCTTTCCCTCCTGTTGCACAAACATTGTCACCTTGACATTCTGTAATCTGTGTGAGTCTATCACCACTCATACTTTCCTCCTTTGCAAGTCTTAAGCCTCAGTTCTTCATATCAAGCCTTGAAATTAAGAGAAAGCCCTTAAAAGTCTCTAAAACTCTGGTTCCAAACTTTCTCTTAGCATTACCTGCGGTCTTGCACTTAATGGTCATGTCCCCTGCGCACCTGACTACTCTATTTCTATGTTATGGGTGCGGATCCCTGTAAAAGGTAAAAAGGCGCAAGTATATTCTTAAAAACTCACTTTGAATCATTTCTGGAAGCTTCTAGAGGGAATCTTGAGGTGGCAAGTTCGCTCGTTTAAGATTCATGCATCCCATGCCTTAAGGAGCTAACCCCTTGATGTGAGGAGCTTATCCCTTTGAAGGAGGACTCTATCCCTTCATAGGTGGACCTGTAACCTCCTTCTTTTGCACTATAAAATGAAGCATTGGGCTGGTTACTGAGAAGGTTGAAAGATGAATATTTTTGAGGTGAAATGCTGCTGGAACTTAGTCTTCCTAATTGAGCTTTTGTGAGGAGAGATTACATACCTCTTTGATCTCATTTGGAAGTGTGAGGCTTGTCAAAGTAGAGGAGATTCATGTTTCGGACCCTGGAAAGAGCTTGTACAGCATCAAGGCACCAAAGATTGTAAAGTTATTCTATTTCAAAGTTAATACAATCCAGTTTATTTTTCTCAATAACTTGTGTTTTATTTTATGGATTCCTTGATCACCATAATGAACATGATTTATTATATTAGCTATGCATGTGTTATTTGATATGTGCTTGTTTGTGATTGGAGGTTCTCAAAAGGAAACTCTTTCGGATGGTTGAAGGATAGCTTCCACAAACTAGCGTTGGACTTAAGGTAGGGTCTAAACACCTCTTTAGTTTTTATTAATGAATCACAAAATGTTTAGAGAAAAGTAGATTTTCTTTTCCTGCTTGTTGCTAGATATCTGTTGATACTAGGGAGATCGGCCTTGTCCGCAAGATTGATTTATCGGGCCAACAAATTGGCGACTTTGTTGGGGAACTGAATTTGGTTTTTGATTTTCCTTTGTCTTTGATTTGAGAAACTTGTTCTTGTTTCTGGTTTTTGCTTGATGTGTGTGGGATTGGGTAGATTTTAGGATCTGGATTATTTATTTTTTTTTTCGAAATTTTCAAGAGTATCGTACGTTCTTTTTACAAGACAGTGCGGACATCTCCACATTGTTCCTTTAGTGCACAGAGTGGTACCGCATCTGGTTCTACTGGAAGTCTGCAGACCCTGTCAAAATTTTTGAAAAACCTAAAATGCTTTCTTCCAGTTAAGTTTAGGTTTTATTTACGATTTTTAGTATCTACCCAGATCTGCATGTGTTCTGTCAAAAATCTCTTGTGAGTAAGTTCCATTGGTATTTTTGTCTTAGATGATTTTCTAGAAGTTTTGCATGCCTGGATTGGTTTTCACTTGGTCTCTGTAGTGACTGAAAGATTAGAAGCCCGAGGAACCTTAGATCACCCTCGTGTCTTTTGTCTTCTTGATGAGTCTGGCTGGTTTGTGAAATCTACTCTTGGTGAGAAATAGATTTCGTTTCTCTTTGCAAATCTTCGAACGAACTTGGTCATAAGTTTTGAATTTCATTTTTATAAAAGAAAACATAGCTGGATGTTTTTGATTGATTTGTTATTCTGAACGAATTAATCCTTAGTTTACTAAATAACTAAGTAAAATGTCCTCAAAAATATTTGAAGCTTTTATCAATTAGGTTTTTAGAAGTTTTTAGATCTCAAGATTAGTTTTTAGTAGTCAGTTTACTGAATAACTAAGTAAAACATTCTCAAAAAGATTTGAAGCTTTTATCAATTAGGTTTTTAGAAGTTTTTAGATCTCAAGATTAGTTTTTAGTAGTTTTGAGTGTTTTCTAGAAATTGTAGAATCTCTCTTGAAAGAATTGTTTTCTGTAGTTTTGAGTGTTGAAAAAGAAAAGGGATTTTTTGTGAGCATAATAGTAGTCTCATTTTGAATTTATTGAAAAATACGAAAAAGTTTTTATTTTCATTTACTTGTTGAAGGAAAGATTTGTTTTTCAAATAATTCCATTCTCAAACTCTTTCTTTTAGCTAGAAATTCATTGAAGGAAAAACAAATTGTTTTTCATTTTAGGTGCATTTTTTTAGTGTTTTTGGAGTCGAGTCTTCACACCATCAAAGTTTCATATCCATACCTATTGACTTAAACAACCCATAAAAGTAACGCTTAATTAAAATTGATCTAGTAATCTTTTTATTTCTAGGGCTCTTATCACCAATATAGCTTATGCTAGTATCTTGGATTAGGGAGTAATTAACTCTCCAAGATAGTTAAAACAAACAAGTAGCTATATCTTGCAGTAGGAAATAAATCCAATAGTAATTGATATAATCTAGGAAGCTCCTCTTAAAGGAGTCAATCACGAGATCATGTCCGAACCTTTGAGACAATCAAGTCCGTCTCATTGGGAAAGATAGAAGATTTGTGCGTATTATAAACAGTAAACCTCGGATTAACCATTGTCGAGGAGCCTAGGGTCACTTTTTGGTAAACCTCGGATTGATCATGTTGAGGAGCCTTCAAGGGGATTGAGCTTTGTTACTCTACCCTTGCGTGTAGATCAGATCGTAGACTATTCCCCCAGTTGTATTTGTTACTGTTGGTAACCTTAGTGTCCATAAACTTAAGATTACTTCCTAAGGTGACGGTGAAGGATGGGTCTCACTGTACCTGGAGCATACATTGACTAGACTCACTTGGACTCTCTGGGGGGTTCTCTTCACTTGAGATGGTTTTGTGAAGAAACTTGTGCCAGTCTGTTTCATTAAGCAGGTTGTCGAGGTAACTGTTCCAACTACCCTTTATGTATTGAATTCTGCGACGTTGGATTTCATCACCAACTAGTGTTTTTGGTATGGAAAGTTATTGTTTGTGTGTGGTTTGAACTCTTAGATTTTTTAGGCGTGTGATTCAATTGTTTGGTTATTTAGAGACTCTAGGTGGTTTTATTGAGATTTTCTTTGTTTTCATGTGAAGTAATTAAATATTTAATCGTGGCTGAATTACCGAGACAATCCCATAGATTTCGGGGGAAACCTCCCGAGTATACACCAAGCCAGCTTGAAGGGCTACGAGCTCTTGTATCACCTAGAGGCAGTAGAGTTGGGTCACCAGAAGCCAAAGAGTCATCTTTAATTGTTCATCCTGATTATCAAGTTCAAGCAACAAAGTATATTTCTGAACCAATTTAATTTTCTGAAGTTACTGATAATATTTCTCCTACCAATGAATTAGCTGAAGAACCTGAAATTTCTGAACCTAAAACTGAACCTGCTGCTACTCCATCTTCAGGATTTGCTTCTCCAACGTCTAGTGGTCCTGGTGCACCCAGGTTAGGAAGTGTTATTACCCAAAATCTTCCTTCTGGACTCATTTCCATTGAAGAACTTGTTAGTTCGGATGAAGATACAACTCTCCTTGAAAATCAACCGATTTTAGAACTTAGGGAGCGTGAATCAATTTTCTACAGTCCTTTTAGGAGTGACGCTTGGTACGTATCTTTGATGAATTTTTTAGCAAACCTGGGTCTTAGTTTTTCACCACCTCGAATTCCTTTTCATCCTACGCCCAAAGGTTATTATCCTCCTTTGAATATGTCGAAACGGTCATCTATGTTTTCCCAAACACCGGAAACATTTTTATATGGTGGTCCTTCTGTTCCATCTGGGTATCAGTCACTCACTGGTACTTTTTTAGGAGCATCTCCTCAACCAATTGAACATGGGATATCAACTGGTAATAACGGAACTCAAGTGTCGAGTGTAGAGGAAATTCTTATGATGTCTAGTACTATTCCAAATCCGCAACCTCAAGGTAGTCATTTACCGCCTGGGGTGCAACCTCAAGGTAGTCTGTCACCGCCTGGAGGGAAACCTCAAGGTAGTCAGTTACCACCTGGGGGGAAACCTCAAGGTAGTCAATTTTTTCCTGGGGGGCAACCTCAAGGTAGTCAGTTACTGCCTGGGGAACAACCCCAAGGACAGTACATACCTTCGGGACAGTAAATACCTCAAGGTCAACCCCAAACTCAATATACACCTCAAGGTCAACCCCAGTTTCAGTACGTGCCTCAAGGTTATCAACCTCAAGGTCAGTACCCAACTCAAGGTTTCCAACCACCTTCTGGTCAACCATTTGTACCAGGAGCTGGAAATGTACCTTTCAATTATCATCCCTATGCTCAACCCGGTTATGGTCCTCAATATGCTCAACCTTTTATGGGTCTATACCTTGGAATGAACATGGTGTGGGATCCATCTTGAACTCAAAAGCTTTTGCAACCTAATGTACATTTGTCATCTCAATCTAGACAACCTTTGGTTTCTGGTCCAACCCAACAACCTGTCCAGCCTACTATTCAAACTTATGCACCTAGTGTAGTTCATCAGTTTGGGCCTAGTTCACCTCGAACTCCACCTCAAACTTATTCTGCAACTACTGCAGCTTTTGTTCAATCTACCCAACCTACTTCTAGAGTATCGACAGCTCCAGTTTCTACTGTTCCTGCATCAATTCCTCAAGCCTCTTTACCATAGTCAGGACCCACAGTTCAGACTTTGGCTCAGATTCCTGTAGGACAACCTGGCCCAAGTACGGTTGTCACAAGTCAACCGCAATTCACTTATCAACGTTAACCATCAGTTACCTTTTATTGCAACTTTGGATTTACCTGATTTGTTCTGCCTTACAAACAATCCAATTTACTATCTTCTGTATTGGCTGCCAATGCCTAATAAGTTGGCCAGTGATATCCCGAAGTTTGAGGGTAAGTCAGGAGAATATCCATCAAATCATGTGATGACTTATCACCTCTAGTGTGCATCTAATTCCATTATTGATGATTCAATTCGCTTCCGTCTTTTTCAACACACTCTGATTGGTCTTGTTGCTAAATGGTACATTGAGTTACCACGAAGCTCTTTTTACAATTTTAGTCAATTGTCCACTTCTTTCTTAACTCATTTTTAGTTTCCTTTTAGATACAACAATGGCACAAAATTATTAACTTCATTAAAACAATCAACTTCCACATATATTTCAGATCATATTCATGAATGGTGACGTAGACGAAGTTTAGTGAAAGTTTTTATTCTGGATCAAATTTTAGCAGAATGGTTCGTTAAATCATTATTACCTAAAATCACTGAGTATGTAGTTAAGGCAGGAGTTGTTACTGAAGAGAAAGTAATTCTTCAGGCTCAGTACCTTGACCTTGTCTATATGCAGTCAGGTACTTTACATGAAAAAATCCTTGACCTTCCAAAACATAATCAAATAACTGCAGCTCCTTTAGGGTCTCATGCCACTGCTGGTATGATTGGTTTAGTTAGTACCAAAAGCAAGAAGAAATCTTCAAAGAGTTCTTCTCCTATTATAACTTTACCAGATTCCCTGATAGGAGACTCTTCTGCTGAAATTCCTGCCGATATCAATGTTGTAGAATCATCTACGGCCAAATCAAAATCCGACGGTAAAAAGAAGGGGAAGAAGAAAAATAAACAAAACTCAAAAGAGAAATCATATAAAAATGAATCTACTGATGAGAAACTTAAACCTCGTTATCCTTGTCTCATTTGTGATGAAGAGCATTTTACAAGAGATTGCCCACATTGAGCTGAGGTTTGGAAAATCGTCAAAGGTTCTCAAATGCCTGTTGTCTTGAAGGATCCTTTTCCTAGTCAAGATAGTAAGATGATTGGTTCTTCCTCAAATGCCTCAGAAGAACCCATTATGATGATGTCCCATGTCAAGATTGTGATGCGATCGCAAGATTATGGTAGTAAAAATCCTGTTGGTGGTAAAGAAGCAGAATCTTCTAATTCAAACCCATCAACTTCAAATCCTTCTGGTTCTAATCCGCTATATATCGAGAAACCTAACCTTGACTTAGTAATCAAACTTCCTGCTAAAGGTATACTTCGGAAGTCAGCTTTCAATCCACATGCGAGAGCTGCTCAGAATTATAACATTGTCAAAGACTTAGCTATTTCCCCTTCAGCAATGTCGGCTATGGAAGTGCTGCAATCATGTCCAGCACAACGTAAATTACTATTGTCGGCTACAGGAGTTGTTGATATTCAGGATTCAAACCTTATAATATTTAATTTAGAGAATAGTACACCTTGCCTACCTCATCAAATGGCTTTCCAGATTCTAGTGTTAGTAAAAAACAGGCCTTTCTTTAGGACTGTAATTGATGAGGGAGCCTCTACATGTATTATGTTGATCCATTGTTGGAGATCGCTTGGTTCTCCTACACTCAATCGATCCCCGATGATTGTAAAGGCTTTTGATGGCCGAGGGTTTCATCCTTTTGGCATTTTACAGGATTTACCTATAGGAGTTGAAGGCAAAACTGTAAATCTAGATGTGGAAGTGGTTGATGCCCCTCTAGATTGCAACCTTCTCTTGGGTCGCAATTGGTCTTATGCTATGACTGCTATTGTTTCATCGGTCTTTCGGCTTATCAAGTTTCCTCATAATGGAAATATCGTTACGATAGACCAGCTAACTTATTTTTCATCTGACCCAACCTCTTCTGATAGTATTCAACATGTCATTAAAACAACTATCCCTTATAAGGATATTGGGGTAGGTTTGATTAAAGATTCTGGTTTACTAGGAACTTTTTCATGTCCTCCTCCTAATGTATCATCTTCTTTTGCAACTATTCACATGATTTCATCAAACACCATCGCTTTTGATGATCCTTGGATCGTACCTTCCGATTCTGAGGTGGATTCATTTGGTAATGCCATGCCTTTGAGTCCCATTGAAATTTCATATCAGGCTGTATAGTCATTTTCTAACTCTTGTTCAATCGAAATCGATCCAATGAATGTGGTCCATGGGGAGTCACTTTCGATATCAACCTCAACTTTAACAACATTTTTTGATCCTGTTCATTCTGATGAGCATATTCGTGAACTTTTGTCTGTTGATGATTTACCCTGGGAAGATCTTCATCATCGATCTTCATTTTTACCTAATCTTGATCATTTTTAAAATGTTTTTTCATCTATTTTTACCACTGATTATGTCAACGAACGACAGAATCCATTGCAACATTCTGATTTTGAGTTAAATTTGTGAAATATCTCTCGAACGGTTCCTATTGACATTTTAGTTAAACTCGAAATTATTGAAAACATTCATATAGGTGCTTCCTGTACGGACGATGAAATCCAAACTTATAAAGCCCTATTTCAAGAATTTCGTGACGTGTTTGCCTGGTCATATGAAGAAATTCCAGGAATCGATCCATCAATTGTTGTCCATGAAATTAAAACTTACTCGGATGATAAACTTATTTGGCAACGTTTGCGTCAGATACATCCGCGAAAAGTTGCTGCTATTAAAGCTGAAGTTGAGGAATTACTTCAAGCAGGTTTCATTTATCTAATTCCCTTAATGGATTGGCTATCGAATATTGTTCCTGTTAACAAAAAGCAAGGAACGATAAGAATATGTATCGATTATAGGGATAGTAATCGAGCTTTTCCTAAAGACAATTATCCAACACCCTATATCGATCAAATTATTGATGATTGTGCCGGTAGTGAAATGTTCTCCTTTATGGATGGCTTTTCTGGTTACAATCAAATCAACATAATCCCTACTGATCAACCAAAACAATGTTCATTTGTCCATGGGGGACATTTGCTTATTGCAAATTACCTTTTGGATTGAAGAACGTTGGGGAAACTTTTCTAAGAGCTATGTCTTATGCATTTCATGACATCAAGCACATTGTGCAGCCTTATCTCAATGATTTACCTGCCCATTCATTATGTAGAGCCGATCATCTCACTCATTTATGAGCAATATTTATGAGATGTAGGCATTATCGAATTAGTTTGAATCCATAAAAATGTGTTTTCTGTATAGAAATGGGTCGTTTACTAGGATTTGTTGTTTCGAAATCCGACATTCGTGTCGATCCCTCGAAGTTGAAGCTATTGTCAAATTACCTCTTCCTTTGACTCTTCACCAACTCCAAAGTTTGGAAGGGAAAGCAAACTTTTTACGTCATTTCATTCCTAACTATGTTGAGATAATGAAAGGTTTTACCAGGTTGTTGAAACAAAATACTCCATTCTTTTGGGATGAGATAGCTAACAAATATTTTGATGCACTTAAACACGCATTAACCCATGCACCGTTATTGTATCCTCCCAACTGCAACTAGTATTACTTCTCATACCTCGCCACTTCTCATTCCACCATTGGGATGGTTTTAGTTCAGCAAGATGAATTCAACAATGAACATGTGATTTACTATCTTAGTCGAACTCTAAATCCGACTGAGATTAAATATTCACATGTGGAGAAATTGGCCTTGGCAGCTGTTCAAGTTGTCCAAATATTTCGTCACTACATCTTATTACGCAAAACCATGGTAATTTCTGATTGTAACCCTATGATGTATATTTTGACCAAACAATTGCTAGGGGAAAGTATTCCAAATGGATATTTATCCTGCAGGAATTTGACTTGGAATTTGAAAAATCCAAGGCAAAGAAATATTTGGTTTTTGCGAAACTGATGTGTGATTTCCCGCGTACTGATACTGAAACTATGGTAGAAGAACCCATTGTGGACGAATCCTTGTTTCTTATCAGTAATCTGGATCCATGGTATGGAGATATCATTGTTTATCTCAAAACCCAATCTTTTCGGCCTGAAATCTCATGATCTCAGTGAAGGAAAATACGTTTCCAATCCCAACAATACAATATTATTGGAGATACACTCTATTGTCGTGGGGTGGATTCTGTTTTCCGATGTTGTCTAACTCATGAAGAAGCTGAAAAGGCTCTCAATGACTATCACTTTGGAGTTGTGGCAGTCATATGTCTGGGTATGCCACAACCCAAAACATATTGTGCACTGGTTATTTTTGGCCATCCTTATTTAAAGATTGTATCTATGTAGTCCATAAATGCCACAATTGTCAAATTTTTGATCGTAAGATGCATGCTCCACCTGCTCCTCTCCACCTTATAATTGCCATCAGCCCTTTCGCAAAATGGGGTATCGACTTTATTACATGTAACCCTCACTCGGCCGGGGGGCATGCGCATATCATCCTTGTGGTAAATTATTTTACTAAGTGGGCCGAGGTGATGCCTACATTTTCGGCAGATGGCAAAATTGCTGCAATTTTTGTTTTCAATCATATAATTGCTAGATTCGATGTTCCTCAAGATATTATTACTGATCATGGGAGTCATTTTCGAAACATCATGATGAAAAAACTAACAAATCAACTTGGCCTGCGTCACGATAGTTCTACTCCATATTACCCACAGGCTAATGGTCTGGTTGAAGCCATCAATAAAGTTCCAGTCACTATGATCCAACGAATCATTGGTATTCATAGGTCGAATTGGCATAACATGTTATTTTCAACACTTTGGTCATATCGAACCTCAGTAACAACATCAACTGGTTTCACTCCTTTGAACTGGTTTATGGTTTGGAAGCAGTGTTACCCATTGAATGCAAAATTTCGTCATTGCAAATAGCCATAGAATTACCCCCAGCCACTTTCGAAGAGGAGAAATGTTTGTTTTACTTAGCTTAGCTAGATGAGAATCGACGTGATGCTACATTAGCAATCAAAACTCATGCCAAACGAATAAAAGCTCAGTATGACTGGAATGTTACTCCTTGTAAATTTTCAGAAGGAGACCTAGTTTTACTATACGATCAAGCAAACGATAAGCTAGGGGCTGGAAAATTTGTACCTGTGTGGCATGGTCCTTATATTGTTAAGCGAAAGCTGGCAAAAGGGGCCCATGAATTGGTAGATTTTGACGGTGTCTCTTTAGGTAGACCCAGAAATGGGCTTTATCTGAAAAGATATTATGCTTAAATTTTGGTGTGGAGATTTTTATTAGATTAGTTTCTTTCTAGTTGGTGTGTTTTAGATTAGGAAAGTATGCTTAGTTTAGAGAGTGATTTTATTATTATTCCTGCTTATATTGATTTTACTCTTGATATTACAGATGTTGACGTCTCTTTAGACATACATTGGTTTTGTTGATGGTGCTTGTCGTAATACACGGAACATTTCTTCCACAGCTTGGGTTATCTATTCACCCTCTGATGAGTTAGTATCGATGCATGGAGTAAGACTCGATCAAACAACGGATAACATTGTAGAGTATAGTGTAGTGATTGAGTTATTATCTGAATCCATCTCATTTGGGATTCGGAGTTTGATTGTTAGATTAGATTCTGAACTCATTGTATTACAGCTTAATAGAGTTTATGCCATTAGAAATCCAATGTTATTAAGATTATTTTTGAGAGTTCGTCTCTTGGAACTTGAATTTGAATACATTGAATATCAGCATATTCCAAGATATTTAAATACATTAGTAGATGCAGTTGCTTCTCGAATGTTAAATAGACATTTTCAATAATCAAAACAGTAAATTTAAAAACATTCTGTAACATGTTATACAAGATAGCCAGTAATAGTGATATATCATAGCATAAAAGTGTGTCAAATATACATTGTCTTCGATCATAGGTTGAAAAATACCTTATGATTGGCAAAAAATGATAGTAGAAAAAGACATAAAATGTTGTATGAGTCTACAAAGGTGATCATCCTATCCCTGATGATGATCAGAAACCACTTCTCGGGCCACCCTACAAAGGAACCTCCTAAAAGATCCTGGGACCCCAATCACGTAATGCTGTAACCTATGTGGAATATCATCTATGCTAGTCTCTGGAATATTTGTTGTCAAATGCTCTAGATGATTCTTCAATTCGGTCAGGGTCTCTATAGATTGGTCCAGTGGGGCAGGTATTACTACAGCTGGTTGTCTCCTCTCATAGGGTTGGAGAGTGGTTGGTCGTCGTGGACCCACATTTGCATTTAAAACTTTTACTGTCAGTTTTGGACGATTTAAAAACAAAAAAAAACAAAAAAAATTAGTTAAAAATTTAGAAAGTGTTGAAAATGATTTCCCTGAATCATCCCACTGCTCTCCTGGTGGAAGGGTCATGTTTGGATCACCACGATAATCCATTCCAGCATATGGAAAATCCTCAATCACAAAAAGTTGGTTCCTCAACCAACGAAAATACTCAGGTGGAAATTGGACAACCTCTGAAATCTCCTCAGGATGAGGGGCCATCACTGCAACCCAACGCATAATCCTAGGCTCTCAAGGAAGTCCAGCCTTAATGGAAAGTTGTTGTGGGACCAACATTGGGACCCTCTCTAAACCAAGGCTCACAACCAGGAAACCATATCCAAAGTTTTTTTGTTGTCCGTTCTTTGCTCTAGTTAGTTGGCCTTTCACATTCGCCAACACAGCTTCGCACCAGTTGAAGATGGTACCTTGATAACAGTCTACGACCATTCGCATCTGGGATCTAGTAGCTACATGCAATGTTGTGCTCCCGCATAGTCTGGTGACAGTGAACGCGACAACTTTAAGTTCAGGATGGGCAATAGTTTTAATATCGATCCGTTTGTCCTCTATTTGGTCATTGCAAAACTCCAATCGAAGACTAGCGATAGACTGGCCACCTGGCCTAGTCCCGAAAAGAGATAATTGTTCGCCTCTCTTGGGAAAACCAGTTGAGAAATATATGTCCTCTAGCTCAATTTCGAGTTGGTGGCCACCAATCATGAAACACTAGTCCTGTGTGCTCCACTTGTCTACCAGCCATTGCAAAAAGTCTACTTGGGCCCTCATGTCAGGTATGGCTCAGAATTTAAATACCCTGCATGCTTTTAATGCTCGTATTGTAGGTGGATGAGTTATTGTGGAAAGATCCACATCCTCGTGCTTACGTTCCTGCCAAATGAGCATTTGTATGTCCTACATTGCAAAAAAGGTGGATTAGAACAATTTAGTTCAAAAAAATTTGGGCGGAACTCTGCACTCGTCCTAAGCAACAGGTGCGGAACTCCGACTTTTTCCTTTGTAGGAAAAATTCGGGGTCCACAGGGGGCGTGTGTTGCACCTGTGGACCCCCACGAGCAGTTTTTTAAGTCAATTTTCCCTTAAAAAATCAATTTTAAAGCCCTAAAACAAAATTTAAACAGTTGAAATGCAAGATAGGGATGATGTGGAGTACCTGGAGCTGACGGTTTTTTATTCCAACGGTCGGATTTTCCACAATCTTTACAAGAAGTTTCTTACCCAAAAGCTCTTACTTCTCACTCTGAAGTCAAACGATAAAAATGAATTTACAAAAGCCCTTTTTATAAGCTTTTTTGAATAAATGAATTTTTAATTTATTTATTTTTCACTTTAAAAAAGTAACTTTTTGATGAATTTTTATTTATCTTAAACAAGTATGAGTAATGTTTTGAGTTTTTGTGCAGAATATTGGATTTTTAGGGATAATTGATCATTTTCAACAAAGAGCATACTTTTTCACTTTTTCCGGCTCTTCCAAAATTTATGAAAAAGCAAAACATTGGAGTCCTCTTTAAGCTCTTTTCTGACTCGTAAAATATGAAAATATTGTTGAGTTTTTCCTTTTTAAACTCGTTAAAACGGAATTAAAAAGACAGTCCACTTATAGCTCTTTCCTGACCGTATAAACATGAAAATATCACTGGACTTTTGTCGTTTCAAGTTCGATCTTGGTTATGAAACGACGTGTCTTTAATCACTTTTTTACTTTTTCAGATCAGGGCCACTAATTATGAAAAGTACTCTTGATCGTAATGGTCAAGCGGTTCTCTCAAGTATTATTTTATACCTTTTCGGGCTTGGGAGACACAAACTTATGAAAAATGACACCCATGGAGTTTTCTTAAGTTTTTCTTCCGACTCCCTAAAATTGAAAAACACCGAGTTTTTCCTATATTAGACTCGTTAAAATTCAACAGTAAAGGACTTGTTCAATTTTAAACAGGAACGGACCACTCCTTCTTAGGGTTCGAATTTTAAACTAAGTCGGACTCATCCGAAGGATGAGCTTATAACCAATCAAATGTTATTCTCCTCAAGCTTGTCAAAAATAAAGAGGTACTTGCCAAAAATGGTGGGGGAAAAGAGAGAAAAATGAACCTGTTTGTTACACTTTGTGTTTTATAAAAGCAGTTAACCACTCTTGAACACGACACTTTTTGTTCACCTGGGTTGGGAAATCCTTTGCCTAACAGTTAATCAAACCATATTGAAAGTCTTCAGTCAGTTTCTAGGTATTAGCTTTGGGTCAATTGTCACTAAACCATCTGCAGTGTCGTTATGTGTTCAAGAGGTCAGTTCAAATAAACCATTCATTTGCAAAAAATCTATCTTCCATTTTAACCATCCCTGAGTTACTCCTTGCCAAATATATTTCTTCAAAACTTGATCTATGATTTTGTGTTGTGGGCTTGTCTACGATAGATCGCTTTCTATCGACATCAGTGCATTATCTAGAAAGATGATCTAGAAATCATCAATACCTTGGAATTTGAATGCCTTAATGGCAAGTTTCTCGCCTTCGACGACAGGTTGCATCATTGACCTTCGATCAAAGGATTCTATGACATGTTCAACATCAACTCATTTATTCACATTTCATGGATTATACTGAGTACTTTGAGAGCCATTGACATTATTGGTGGTTTCTCTCACACTTGTTAACAATTCACATCATTGATTGGTAATAAAGTGGTTTCTACCATGTTCGACTTCGACACATTCATTCACATGGATAGAATCGTACTAGTTCGGGAAGCAGAAATAAAGACCCTTGATCTAGTTTCCACCATCCAGGCTGCGAGGAATTTTGTTATTCATTATACAGTGGACTATTGATAAATAGATGGCTGCGCCCATACTGTGTCTACATTTGTCTATACTCGTGATGTATTACAAAATCGTTCCTGTATCAGAGCTATTTAGTTAGTTTTCTAGTAAGTTTTGATCTGAGTATGGGAATGCCTACCTCAGCGATGATATGTTCACATATATATATATCTCTATCTATCTATATATATAAATATATATATATTTAATATATATATATATATATATTATATTATTAATTATATAAAACATATATATATATATATATATATATATATATATTAGTATTGAATGAATGTTTTTACAGTTCGATGGGCTGTCCACAGGATGATCCTGGAAATATAAGTACTTCACTCTTCTTAGATGACAATGCTATCCTCATCTATTACAAACTTCGCACTTTAGGGGGCAATCTGTTGCACAAAAATTGTCACCTTGACATTCTGCAATCTATGTGAGTCTATCACCACTCATACTTTCCTCCTTTGCAAGTCTTAAGCCTCAGTTCTTCATATCAAGCCTTGAAAATAAGAGAAATCCCTTAAAAGTCTCTAAAACTCTGGTTCCGCACTTTCTCTTAGCATTACCTGCGGTCCCGCACCTAATGGTCATGTCCCCTGTGCACCTGACTACTTTGTTTCTGTGTTATGGGTGCAGACCCATGTAAAGTTAAAAAGGTGCAATTATATTCTTAAAAACTCACTTTAAGTCATTTCTGGAAGCTTCTAGAGGGAATCTTGAGGTGGCAAGTTCGCTCGTTTAAGGTTCATGCATCCAATACCTTAAGGAGCTAACCCTTTGATGTGAGGAGATTATCCCTTTGAAGGAGGACTCTATCCCTTCATAGGTGGACTTGTAACCTCCTTCCTTTGCACTATAAAATGAAGCATTGGGCTAGTTACTGAGAACGTTGAAATTCGAATATTTTTGAGGTGAAATGCTGTTGGAACTTAGTCTTCCTAATTGAGCTTTTGTGAGGAGATATTACATACCTCTTTGATCCCATTTGGAAGAGTGTGAGGCTTGTCAAAGTAGAGGAGATTCATGTTTCGGACCCTGGGAAGAGCTTGTACAACATCAAGGCACCAAAGGTTGTAAAGTTCTTCTTACTCAAATTTAATACAATCAAGTTTATTTTTCTCAATAAGCTGTTTTTTATGGTTTATTTTATGGATTCCTTGATCACCATAATGAACATGATTTATTATATTAGCTATGCAGGTGTTATTTGATGTGTGCTTATTTGTGATTGCAAGTTCTCAAAAGGAAACTCTTTCGGACTGATGAAGGATAGCTTCCACAAAGTAGTGTTGGACTCAAGGTAGGGTTTAAACACCTCTTTAGTTTTTATTAATGAATCACAAAATGTTTAGAGAAAGGTAGATTTGTATGTCCTGCTTTTTGCTAGATATTTGTTGATATTAGAGAGATCGGCCTTGTTCGCAAGATCGATTTATTTGGCCAACACCTCCACATCTCCCAAGAGAAATTTGCCTTCCTGCACAATAGACAAATACATGAGGAAATTAGTACAGCCCAGGAACTCCTCCATTCTATCCAGTACTAGAAAATCAAAGGAATGATACTAAATATTGACCTTTCAAAAGCCTTTGATAGAGTCAACTGGCTCTACCTTTGAATGCTATTAACTCAAATAGGTTTCCCCTTTACTTTCATCAAGTGGATTTATGAGCTGCATAACTGATGTTCCCTATAGTGTTCTAATAAATGGATTGACCTCACCTCTCTTTCATGCTGAAAGGGGACTCAGACAAGGATGCCCCCTATCCCCTTTACTATTTCTTCTCATCATGGAGGGCCTCAGCAAATTTATACATGAATAACACAGACAAGGTAAATTAAGGGCATCAAAATCGTTGATACAATATTCTTGACTCATTTGTTATTTGTGGATGATGTCCTCATCTTTCTCAATGGCAGTCTGGGAGACCTCACTGCTCTCCACCAAGTCATGTGCACCTTCCAAAAGGCTATGGGAATGGTATTGAATGAATCCAAATCCACTTTTTCTACTTACGAATGCACACAAAATGAATCACAGCTCATGCTCAGGAGATTCCCTTTTGTTACCTACCCCTTTGAAGATGGTTTGAGATATCTAGGGTACCATCTGAAGTCTTTTGGCTATAAAATTACAGACTAGATTTGGCTCATCACAAATGTGGAAAAGCATCTGAACATTTGGTACCACAAGTACCTCTTCAAAGCAGGCAGGTTGATACTGATCAAAGTGGTTCTAGAAGCAACTCGTGTCTATTGAATCACCTTAGCTTGGATTCCTAGGGGCATCCTGGACAGGCTATAGAAAATATGTTGCCAGTTTTTGTGGAAGGGGAATCAGTTAGGGAGAATTTTTGCTTGGAAAAGATGGGAGACCCTGGCATTGCCTAAACGTTGGGGGGGTTGGGGGATCAAGAGATTGGACACCTTCTCTAAAGCTCTAGCAGCCAAATTGGGATGGAAGCTTCTCAACAACGTTAGTCTTTGGACGAAGGTGGTCACTTCAAAATATATCACCCCTTCAAATCCTCTGGAATGGATTCGCCACAGTCATCGAACTAATGGGAATATATCCATCATGTGGAAAGTAGTATCTAAAGCCATGGACCTGATAAGAAATGGTTTGACTTGGAGAATACGATAGGGATCCCTAGTGCGCATTGGGGAAGACCCATGGGTGGGTTGTAGTAATGCACACAAACTCCCCGAGGACATGAGACTCCACTTAATATATCAAGGGATAACCCACCTCAGTCATATTGTAGACAATGAGTGTTCCTCACTAGCTTAGCAGGCCTAGAAAATAGGAGTAACCCTAAACCTTCCCCTATATTGGCAGCAAGAATGGAGGTATTTTATCTCAACGTTAACGGAGGCCCATATCAAGATAAATGAAGGGGATGATGAACTCATATGGGCCTTCGCAAAGAATGGTCACTATACTCCCAAGATTGGATACCTAGTCCTTATGGATCCCCTCAAGCCGCCAGACTCCGAGACATGGTGGAACCTTATATGGAAACTCAAAGCAGCCCCTAGAACAAAGTTGCTTCTGTGGTCAATATTGAACAACAAGGTTCTGATAGGGGAAACCTCATGAAACGATCTTTCGTCAGACCGTTCTAGCGCCATATTTGTAAGAGCAACAACGAAGACACAGAACACCTTTTTTTGGGTTGTCCTACCATGCAATAACTATGGAATGGTATCCTTACAACACTCTCCATTCTGAATAGATGGCATGAAACAACAATCAAGGAGGCTTGGAATAATTGGTGGAAGGACTCCTCTGGAAAGGAAAGGAACATACCCTTGCTAATCAGCTCGGAGTTATCAATAGCAAGGAACCACATTATATCTCTGCAGAAGCCACCTCACTGGCCCTCCATTCATAACAGAATAATAGTAGAATACCACTTGATCCGTGAAGAGACCCAGAAAAACCAGCAAAGGAACATTGAGACAAAGGTCATCAACAAATCCATTCCTTGGGCCTATTTCGATGGTTCAACTCAGGAGGTGGGTTGTGGCGGTGGAGTGATTCTGCATATATCTGAGACCCATTCCTACAAAATTCAAATGGATTTAGGTAAGGGAACCAATAATTGTGTTGAGCATGTTACTGCAAAAAACCTTATTAATTTTGCTTTACTCAAACATTTCTCAAACTTGCAACTATATGGTGACTCAAAACTGGTTATAAACTAGATCAACAAAATATTCATGCTCTCCTTACACTTTGAAGAATATTCTGGATGAGATTCATAGGCTTGTCTCACATTTTGACTTTTTCATTTGTCATCATATTTACAGGGAGCGGAACACTGCTGCTGACTTCCTATCCAAAGAAGCAATGGTCAGGGACGACAACACCTGGTTGATTTGCGAGGAATTGGATGATGTTGTTTATCAGCACTATCACAAGCCATTCATAGACCCTGAAGCTCTTTGAAGCAGCACTGGAAGGAGACAATTTTCCTTTGTTTTGATGTTAATCTTTTTGACTTATTGTAAATAGTTACCAAAACTTATTATATCCCCTCACTCCCTGCGTGGAGGAATGCACAGATTTTTCTATTTTTAAACAGGCATTTCCTTATCAAAGTAATGTGTATGCATATAAAAAATGTAATTTTCACTTATAATGGGAATTACGACTTTTATAGAAATTTCTCTACAAATCAGCTAGTTCACTGATATCATGTAGAAATTTCACCTGCAGATCAAACTGATATATGCAATGTACTAAAGCATAATACTAGATCTACATCTATCATAAACTTTGCGGAAGCTTAATTGAACATGAGAAACATCATGCATGAACACATATAATTGATAAGAAGGAATCAATCACATAACACATAATATATCACTGGGGAAAACACTAGCATAAAACTCCAACATTGTATTATCAATAAAGTGGAAATCCTCAGCAACATACAAAAAAGAATCAACTCAATAGCTATCCTACTCTCTCTGTACTCTGATGATGTAAATCATGGACTCGCAGTTGGCATTATGATATAGGTAAGATACAGGCATTGTCCTTGATGGCAACTCACTTTGATAACAGATCATAGTACAACTAGAATGATTAGAGAGGTATACGCAGGTTCACTGTGACAATAATGCGTATACACGTGGGTTTACCATATACCAAGTCGCATATACGTACACATGCATGTTTATAGAAGGAAAGGCATGTACATGTTGGGAATATAAGTTTTGGTCCGTGGTATTTGGTCTGAAGTGTTGACCCCAGGTATTGGGTCCAAGGTATTGTTTCTACATGGTTTTGGACCATGGTATTGAGTAAGGCCTAAGACTATATAAGGGGAAGATCATTAGGCCAAGAGTGAGTAAGTGTGCAAGTGATGAATATCTGATGAAGTGTGAGATCTAGTATGCTGGTTATGGGTTTGTGTTGCTTTGCTTGATCTGAACCAGGGAGGCACCTATGCGGTTGATAAAGGTTGATGGACCGAGATCATGAAGACTAAAATGCATTATCATTATATGGTATGATCATGAATAGATATGAATACTGACACATGTCTTATCCTTTATATTTTATGTTCTGGGTATATCTAAAGTTGAAAATTGCAGCGAAGGTATAAGTAATTATTTTCAAATCTGTACGCTGGTTCTCTCTGGTGAAAGGGCGTATACACGTTGGCTCGACACAGTCGAGTAGCGTATACACATTGGCTTGACAAAATAAAGTAGCGTATGCATTATGAGATTTGATATTTCAGGTTGTTGTTGGTTCTAGTGGTTGTTGCAGAGTTCTGGGCTCTGGTCTGTGTTCTGGTGACTGTGTTTTGATGACAGGGTTTCAGTGATTCAGTTGTTGGGTGATTCAAAATTAATGATTGTATTGCAGTGATGATTTTTTTGTATTTATGGATCCAGTTTGAAAATTTATGAAATGTGGTCCCTGGAAGAAAAGAGAAGGTTGTAGCCTTCTGTAGGTTAGCACCTATGTACTAGTACTTCAACTAGTACAAGAGCTAAGGGGGTTGTAGCTTCCTTCCAGGAGAAGCTAGAGAATGAGAGAAGGTTGTAGCCTTCTACAGGTAGAAGCCTGTGTACTAGTATAAGATTGCACTAGTACAGAAATATTGTAAAAAGAAGTTTCTTATTAAAAGAAGATAGAGATGAATTGCAGCAGGTGGTTTTCACCCACATTGGGTTTCCACCTTATATCATGGTGTTCATGTGTGCTTCTTATGTGTGATGATCTGTTCTATTTTACTGCACCTGTTTACTATTCATATGGTTAATAATGTCCTGATGCACTCATTGAAGATGAACTAACTGAATCATAAGTTTACTGGATATATGCTAGTTGCATTAAACATAGTTGCATATACACGCGAGTATCCTTAATTGAAGTAGCGTATATGAATCTGATAATGGAAATGAAAAGATTATTGATTTTCTAATACTGATTCACCCCCCCTCCCCCTCTCAGTATTATTTCCAACAATTGGTATTAGAGCAGGTCCTTCAGAGGAAGCTTGATCGCTTGAAGGAAGATCCATCAGGATGAGTAATCAAGAAAGAGAGGGATACATCAAACCACCAATCTTCGATGGGAGCAATTTTGTCTACTGGAAGATAAGAACCACAACATATCTACAATCGCTTGGAGCATATGTTTGGGGAATCATGGAAGGAGGATATACATATCCATCAGCAGCTCCTATAGATACGGCAGATAGAAAGCAATATGAATTCAATGCCAAAGCTATTACTATCTTATTGGGAAGTTTGTCACAATCAAAATTTTTCAAGGTCATGCAGTTCAAATTAGCCAAAGAAATATGGGATAAAATCATTCTAAGCTACGAAGGAGATGATCAGGTAAAACATGCTAAGCTTCAAACTCTCAGAATATGGTATGAAACTCTTAAGATGCATAGTAATGAAAGCATATCTAATTACTTTCTGTGTATAGATGAGATTGTCAATTGTATGAGGAATCTGGGTGAAGAAATTAAGGAAGTTGTCTTAGTTGTGAAATTTTTTCAGATCCTTGTCTACTAAATTTGAATCCAAAGTGTCTGCCATAGAAGAAAAGGAGGATTTGCAGAAAATCAATATGATGCAGCTTCACAGAATCTTAACTTCTTTTGAGATGAGAAAAGGAGGACCATCATATATGAGAGAAGCCACATTTAAAGTATCAACAAATGGAAAGGAAAACTCAGTGAATTAGGATACTTTCAGAAGAAGAATATGAGGTAAATTTTGTCAAGAATATTGAACGGGGATTTGGAAGGTTCAAAGGTAAGCTACCTTTCAAATGCTTTTCTTGTGGTAAAGTTGGTCACTATGCTACTAGATGCCCTCATAACAAAGGAAAGATGTCCGAAGAAGGTAATAGAAGTTATTATACTCATGATAAAAGTAATGACTCATCCAATAGCGATGAAGACATTAGACTTCTCATGGCATATGAAAATAAGGACATAGAAACAGAAGAAGTTACCAGATTAAAATAACAGTTGGAGATAGTAACCAGAGTAAGGGAGCAGCTACAAGATGTAGTAAAATATCAGAGCATAACAATTCAGAGACTTGAATCTAAGATCCTCTCTCTAAAAGAAGATCTTAAAGAATCAAAGAAGCAGAATAAAGAAGCTCTTGAATAACAAGAACATGAAGTGCTCGAATTAAGGCAACAAGTGGAAGAAGGAAGAAAAGCTGAAGAAAACATAAGGAAGCAATATCTGGAAAAGGAAGAACAACATCGGGTTGAGGTAAATATCTTAAAAGGTAAATTAGAAGAAAAGGATAAACCGTTATGATTTCATGAAAGTACTAAGATTTTGGATGATATTCTTAGTAGTCAAAGATCCCCTGCTATCAAAATTGGTCTTGGTTTTTATGAAACTGTCGAAGGTGAATCTAGCTCACAAGGTGAGGAAAGGAATTCTAATAAAATTTGAAATGATCAACGAAGAGATAAGTGGTCAACCCCAGCAACAACCAAGGAAAGAAATTCTTCAAAGAAGATTTTTTTCCTCCTAATTATGGAAATGATAGTCGGTTATTTCCTCAAATGAATAATGTTGAATGTTATGTATGTCATAACTTTGGACATATTCCAGCTAGATGCAGAAGCAAAATGAGTCAAGACCATCACACAGAAAGATCATCACGCTCCAGGTACTTCAAGGGATATTCTTTTGCTTGCAATATGTTTGGTCACAAAGCCATTGACTACTATAGGAGGAATATGAAACTTGTAATATGTTATGCATGTAACAAGTTTGGACATAAAGTAAGGGAATGTAGGAGCAAAATTCAAACTGCAAAGTAAGAGGATCATACATCATCACAATTATAGGTATTTAAGAAGACAGAATTAGAGACAGAAAGATGTGGCATAACTTAGTAAGCTGACATAACAGACACAGGGGAAACTAAAAGTGTAGACCTTCAGTATTCCAAATTGCATACGCAGATATTATGAAGATAAGTCGCGTATATATGCAAGTTAGAGGTTGCAGAGTCAGGTATATGGAGCTCTGAGGGAAAAAGTAGCAGAACAGACTTAGGAAATGGTTTGGTCATGGTATATGATGGTTTGCATAGGCTCAAGGGGAGCATATGCATTATGGTTAGAAGTCTTTGGTGATGATGCTTATTGACACATCTTGCTACTGATTGTTGATTGGCCAAGAGAATGGATTGCAGGTTATTGGTCTAGATGCTAGTGACAGATGCTTATAGTGCAGATCATATGGTGTATGACAGTTACTGATGACTATCATGGTCTTGTTTAGACTCAGCATGTGCTCAGGGGGAGCATGGACGGATTGGTACATCTTGGCATGTACAAAGGGGTAGCTCAATCAGAGATTTTAGTATGCACTCAGGGGGAGTATGGACAACATAATGCATATCAAGGGAGAGAATATCTTGGTCTACCCTTTTCCCTTGATGTCAAAGTGGGAGAGTGACTTGGTGTGGATGTTGCCATCAAGTCCAAAGGGGGAGATTGTTGGAATTATGATATAGGTATGATACAGGTGTTGTCCTTGATGGAAACTCACTCTGATGATAGATCATAGTACAACTAGAATGATCAGAGAGGTATACGCAGGTTCACTGTGACAATAATGCGTATACATGCAGGTTTACCATATACCAAGTCGCATATACGTACACATGCATGTTTACAGAAGGAAAGGCGCGTACATGTTGGGAATCTAAGTTTTGGTCTATGGCATTTGGTCCGAAGTGTTGACCCCAGGTATTGGGTCCAAGGTATTGGCTCTACGTGGTTTTGGACCATGGTATTGATTACGGCCTAAGAATATATAAGGGGGAGATCATTAGGCCAAAGTGAGTAAGTGTGAAAGTGATGAATATTTGATGAAGTGTGAGATCTAGTATGTTGGTTATGGGTTTATGATGCTTTGCTCGATCTAAACCAGGGAGGCACCTATGCGGTTGATAAAGGTTGATGGACTGGGATCATAAAGACTAAAATGCATTATCATTATATGGTATGATCATGAATAGATTTGAATATTGACGCATACCTTATCCTTTATGTCTTATGTTTTGGGTATATCTGAAGTTGAAAATTGCAACGAATGTATAAGTAATTATTTTCAAATCTGTACGTGGGTTCTCTCTGGTGAAAGGGTGTATAAATGCTGGTTCAACACAGTCAAGTAGCATATACATTATGAGATTTGATATTTTAGATTGCTGTTGGTTCTAGTGGTTGTTGCAGAGTTCTAGGCTCTGGTCTGTGTTCTGGTGACTGTGTTTTGATGACAAGGTTTCAATGATTTAGTTTTTGGGTGATTCAAAATTAATGATTGTATTGCAGTGATGATTGTTATGTATTTATGGATCCATTCTAAAAAATTATGAAACTTGGTCCCTGGAAGAAAAGAGAAGGTTGTAGCCTTCTGTAGGTCAACACCTATGTACTAGTACTTAAACTAGTACAAGAGCTAAGGGGGTTGTAGCTTCCTTCCAAGAGAAGCTGGAGAACGAGAGAAGGTTGTAGCCTTCTACAAATAGAAGCCTGCGTACTGGTATAAGACTGCACTAGTACAAAAATATTGTAAAAGGAAGTTTCTTATTAAAAGAAGATAGAGACGAATTGCAGCAGGTGGTTTTCACCCTCATTGGGTTTCCACCTTATATCATGGTGTTCATGTGTGCTTCTTATGTGTGATGATTTGTTCTATTTTATTGCACCTATTTACTGTTCATATGGTTAATAATGTCCTAATGCACTCATTGAAGATCAACTAACTAAATCATAAGTTTACTGGATATACACTAGTTGCATTAAACATAGTTGCGTATACATGTGGGTATCCTTAACTGAAGTAGCGTATATGAATTTGATAATGGAAATGAAAAGATTATTGATTTGCTAATACCCCCCCCCCCCCCCCCCCCCCTCTTAGTATTATTTCCAACACTACCTAGGCCTCAATATATAGGCTGTAAATTGGCCTAATCATACTTGCTATCACCTCAGGTCTAACTATGTAGTCATAGAAGAAAATAGATTCCTTCCTCATGCAAGGAATACTTACTATAAATATCCTAGCATCTGATAGTACATTGTCCCTTATTTTATCTCAACAGGGTCTTTGTCTGAATTGCCATGCATCAGTTATTCATGAGAAAATACTTAGTTATCTGAAAAAGCAGTAGTCACATGCATGAAAGCATTGAACTAATTGTATCTCATTATTTTCACAACTTGTTAAAATAATCTACTTGGACTTGACTAAGTTAAACTAAGTCAATTGATCCTCTCAATATAGAACTGAGCCTTATCTCCTTTAATCAAGGGATAAATTCCTAAATCAAGAGAGAAAATAATTGGATGATCTCACAAAGACTTCAAGTTTAATTTTCCATAACTAATTAACTCATGGAGATTAATTAATTAATATTTTAAACTGTTGGTAAGACCAAATTCGTTTTTACTTCCTATAGTTAGACCAGGGACTGCTAAAAATAGGAAGGGACCCATAAATTCTATTTTTAGAAGTTTCTATTTTTAGCAGTTTCACCTCTCACCCAAGGTGGCCAAAATTCTCAATTGCCAAACTACTATTTTTAGACATGCTATTTTTATATGATTTATTTTTAGCAGTTTCTAAATTTAGCATTTCTTGTTGCACACTTTTCAACACTCTCTCTCAACAAGAGAGGCTTCCTCTCAAACCCGATCCTGTAACTCTGGAATGTTTTGCATGCAACACATCTACCAAGTGCGGTTGCTCCAGCAACACTTGGAACAAAAAAACTCCCAACTGACCACTCCATTGGGCTAGAAACATACTCTAATGTTGAATCTCTACCTACTGTTGACAAGTGCTCCCTCTCTGACCTCTGTGCTACTGCAATATCTCCATGCATCTTGCACCATTGTACCCTTCTCTGTGCTACCTTGCACTGTGCAACACACTTGTGCCTCTCGCATTGTTGTAGCCTACATGCTCTGCGCTATCCTGGGATTCCCTACACTGTAGCTCTCTCTATCGCTCCATCCACATCTGTCTCCACCCAATCAGTCAGTTCTTGCTACTCCACATCGGGGCTCCTGTAGCAAGGTCTCATCCAAGAGGTTGGGTACCTCAAGGATCCTGCTCCTCCTCCTTGGGATGATCACTTTATATCGCCCCACCTCCTACCTAGAGGTATGGCTGCATGTGATCCCTCTGCCCACATGGCTCGAAGTTTCCTGCTACTAGAGGTATCTGCATGAGTAAATACCTCTACTTGATCTCCTCTTAGATTTCCTTGTTGTGGCTACTCCACAACCTCCTGAAGTTGCTGCACCAATCGTGGCTCCTCCATAATCGTCTGAGACTTCTTCTAGCACTGCATGTTGAGAGGTAATATACCCTCCCTCTCTACCACCAAATCTCCATCAGTTGGCTTGCTACTCAACGCTTCGCATGCATCTTAGAGCATACAGGTTCTTGACCCATGAACCAATCTGCTTCACCTGTCTAGTGATGATGTGTATAAGGAAAACCTTTCCCTTACTGAAGACTACATCATAGCCTTTGTCTTCCAGCATCATGATCGACACCAATTTTCTCTTTAGTCCTGGTACATACTTGACATCGGTCAAGGTAAGGCGATCTCCATGCTCCCTCTGAAAAATAACCATGCCTACACCTGAAACACTATACTTTTCATCATTACCCATCGCTATGAGTATCTGGAGAACTTTCTCCTCCAAAATACTGAACAAACTCTTGTCACCAGTCATCTAGAAAGAAGCTCCACTGTCAAGAAACCAACCACTTCCCACCATATATGAAACCATGCATGCGAAGAGTGTGAAATCCAACTTGAACTATGAAGCAAGTGCCTCACCTTCAGATCCTTCCACAGATCCCTTCTTGGATTTCCTCTATGGACAATTTGCAGCATAATGGCCCACCTCATGACAACAAAAGCATCACACTTTTTATTTATCAACCTTCTTCCCACCATTGGATGAACTAGATTTGGAAAGAGAAACCTTCTCATTCCCTTTCTTTGCCTTACTTGCTAAGGCATAGTTCTCCTCATCCTCCATGGATGAAGAATTATGTCATAATTGGCAAACTCACAAGTTCAATTCCTGTTGAATGCAGGGAAACTGTATACATCCGACCATAGTCATTCCCAATCTGGTAGTTTCTCCCTTCCATTAATCGAGTCCTGGTAGCTATGCCAGCTCTTAGGAAGGCCAAGGAGTGATAGACTCACCATATCATCATTAGCAGTCACGACCCCTACACTTGCAATCTCATCCCTGCATGTGATGAGCTTGGTCAAATACATAGAGATTGTCTCATCCTTTTCACACTTGATCTTTCAAAGTCTGTCCTTCAGTACTAGATTCGTCTGATCACTGTTATTTTGATATAAATCTTTCAATGTTTTCCACATTGCAAATGGAGTCTCCTTCCCATGGAGGCTCGAGACAATGTGATCTCGCACTCCCTCCAAGAGAATTCTCCTAGCTCTAGCCACACAATTCTTCCATTCCGCCAGTTGAGTAGCATCAGTAGGCTTAGAGACTTCTTGATCAATGAAGTCCTTAAGGCTGTTATCTTCCAATACTTCCTCCATACGATCCTTCCAAGCTATATTGTTTGAGTTTCCATCAAGAGCATACTCAAGCCTCAAACCATAGAACGCCATCGGTGAAATAGATGTGATAAGAACTTGAGATCTATATCCCAAATAATAAACTATGAATTCCTTCTTGTATACAGTTCTTCCTTGATCACTTGTGCTCTGATACCATGTAGAATTTTCTCTACAAATCAGCTAGCTCACTGATATCTAGTAGAAATTTCACCTGTAGATCAAACTGATATATGCAATGTACTAAAGCATAATACTAGATCTACATCTACCATAAACTTTGTGGAAGCTTAATTGAACATGAGAAACATCAAGCATGAACACACATAACTGATAAGAAGGAATCAATCACATAACGCATAATAGATCACTAGGGAAAGCACTAGCATAAAACCCCAACACTGTATTATCAATCAAGTGGAAATCCTCAACAACATACAAAAAAGAATCATCTCAATAGCTATCTTGCTCTCTCTGTACTCTGATGATGTAAATCATGGACTACCTAGGCCTCAATATATAGGTTGCAAATTGGCCTAATCATACCTGCTGTCACCTCAGGTCCAACTACGTAGCCATAAAAGAAAATAGATTCCTTCCTCATGCAAGGAATACTTACTAGAAATATCCTAGCATCTGATAGTACACTATCCCTCATCTGATCTCAACTAGGTCTTTGTCTAAACTGCCATGAATCAGTTATTCATGAGAGAATACTCAGTTATCTAAAAAATCAATAGTCACATGCATGCAAGCATTGAACTAATTGTATCTCATTATTTTAAAAACTTGTTAAAATAATCTAACTGGACATGACTAAGTTAAATTAAGTCAATTGATCCTCTCAATATAGAACTGAACCTTATCTCCTTTAATCAAGGGATAAATTCCTAAATCAAGAGAGAAAATAATTGCATGATCCCACAAACACTTCAACTTTAATTTTCCATGACTAATTAACTCATGGAGATTAATTAATTAATATTTTAAATTGCTGGTAAGACCAAATTCATTTTTACTTCATATAGTTAGACCAAGGACTGCTAAAAATAGGAAGGGACCCATAAATGTTATTTTTAGAAGTTTCTATTTTTAGCAGTTTCACCTCTCACCCAAGGTGGCCAAAATGCTTATTGGCCAAACTGTTATTTTTAGACATGCTTTTTTAGTAGATCTATTTTTAGCGCTTTCTAAATTTAGCATTTCTTGTTGCACACTTTTCAACAACTTTTTCCACGGGGAAAAAAATATGATAATGTATGTGCATTTGTTACAAATATTATGATAAACCTCAATTATGGTCTCTTTAACAATCATATATTAAGTAATGCTAAAAATAGGTTTATGCTTAATCCATGCTCATGAGCTTCAACTATAGTAATATAACTAACGTGGCCCAACTCTAAGTCTGATGAACATAGTAGAGGGAGTACAAGGTTAGTCATAAAGATAATTTTAGCTATCAAGAAACTGTACCAACATAGTAATTTTCTAGAACATGTTTCTCCAATTAATATTATTACCTCAAATAGGGAGCTTATAGCTCATTTCACTTTTTATATTCTAAATCACCTTACAGAATCAAGCAACTTGTTATCAAAGAATATGCGATGCATAAATAAGGGTGTTCTGACATGAATCTCAAGTCCCAAACAAGATTCTTCATAACAAGGTAGTTGTTGCATATAGGAGAATTTAGATCTGATAAGAAAAATGTGACACTCGACCATTATTATTTTTCTCTACAAATGTGATGGAAAGTGTGCCCTGAATGTTGGCAATTTCATGGTTAATGTTGTATAAGCTAAATGCAAATTTATAGTCTTCTATACAAGATCAAGAAATTTATGCCCAATAGCTAACACCACCGTTGTTGCATAATATGAGCATTCATATCTAATAAGAAAAGTATGATACTATATTATAATTTTCTTTACAAATGTGATGGAAAGTGTGTCCTAAATGTTGGCAATTTCATGGTTAATGTAGTATAAGGTAAATGCAAATTTACTTTCTTTTATACAAGATCAAGAAATCTATGCCCAGTAGCAAACACCATAGAGCAAGACATGTTCACCAAGTCTATAGCCGCTACCAAATCTCTCTCAGTGTTGGATTTTTTTTTCTCAATAGCCTTGTTTTTACTTCTCTTGAAGTGATGAAAGACATCGCTCCATATTTTTTTTACTATCTGCACAAAGAATGAAAGCGACCAACTTCATATAAGCTATTGAAATATAAATCAGTTCCTTTTAATATATTAGAAATACAATGAAAACTTAGTAGATTAAAAAATGTTTAATAGGTTAAGAACCCACAAAGCAAAAAAGCACACTTAGTGAGTATGAAATCAAATCAACATAAAATGGTCAACGACATCCATATACAACCCTCATCAATATGGAAGTAAGATTTATACAAAATATAGCTTCTTAAGATTATTCAAGTTGGCAAGAAGAGCAACTAAAGAAAATATAACATAGAAAAACATATTCTCAAGAGAAAAAATCTTCATGCATCTTTAACTTCAACATAGGCCTCATTATTTGTAAGTCTCAAGGAAGCAGTATTGCAGTAAGATTTCATTGTATCATGGTCCTTGCATTTTGTTGATATTTTCTCTCTTTCAAGAGTTGTCAAAGAAGCATTTATTAGCACTATATGCTATTTCCTTACAATGTTTCATTTGTAACATCTGGTGCAATTGCTAGTTACTATTTTTTAGAAATGAACAAGTATAAAAAATACAAAGAGAGAGGGTGCCCCTCCTCCCTTTATTTGATTTTTTTTATTTTAAAATAAGTATATTCTTACATTCATTGTATATTGAATTTGAAATCATCTACATAATAATAAAAATAACAAAAATATTTAACAAAGAAATATTGTTAATATGACCATTGTTAATATTGTTAATATGTCGGATTCATAGGTTTCTTAATATAGCTATGGCATGGAAGAGTACAATTGATGGGGGTGGGATTTCGAATTAGAGGTCTCATCATTATAAATGCACAATTATGTTTGTGGGTTGGAGGAGGTACATGAAATGTGGTAGTGGAGGTGAGGGTTTATCTTTGATCTCCTTCATCTCATTTCATTTTTGGTTGCTTCACTCAGTTTATTGCTTACATGTTGCAAATATGGGGCTCTCTTCTCAGCTCACTGATCTGATAATCACCCTATGAGTGACCTTAGTTTGAAGATTTATTAAACAAAAGGTATTACACACTCATGTGCTAGTGTGTGTGTTTTATGTTATTGAAACAACGGATCAATCAGATTGCCAATACATAGAAAATAAGTGGAAAGACAATAGAGAAATACAGTAAGCAACACAAAGACACAAGAATGTTTAATAAGGAGTTCACCCTATTCTCGAGGGCTACATCTCCGGTCTAGCTTCCAGTGGTGGCCTTGTTTTATTGTGCCTTTAAGCAGAGAATTACAGATACAGTGACTCAATATGAGTTCTCCTAACAACAAATTTTGCTTGGTAGGGTGGTTCTTGGATTCCCCAAGCCACTCGGAGTACACAGACTTGTTCTCTTCCTACCAGCTCTATGACATTGGTCTACAGTGGAAAGACCCAACTATGGTGCTCAATCCAGACAGATTCCTCTATGGGAAGGCTTGAATCTTCAAGCTCTCTGGCGCTCGATGTTGCCTGTGGTCAGCTCTGCCCTCTGTCTCCTCTACTTGGCTTTACTGCTCTCTGTGTTCACTGTCTCTCTTGGTTACTTGGACTCCTCTCAATTCAAGTTTCCAATTAACTCCTCTCTCTTGTTCCAACTGTCTCTGTTCATGGCTTTAGTCATTTGATCCCTATGCCTGTTCAGTTCCTCTCCTGCCTGCGTCGATTCACCTTCTGCAGCTGTTCTTGGAATTCCTTATTCAGTGTCAGCAAAAACGCTCAGGAAGTGGCCATGTGTCTCCATCTAACTGGTGCTAGCATGCTTCATCGGTTTGTTTCTTCCATTACGCCATGTATGCGTTCTTTCTCCACCGTGGTGGTCAAACGGACTCCAAATCCCTTTAGAACGCGGCTGAATCCCACGTCGATTATGTTTCCTCCATCGGGCGCAATCTTAGTCGTTCGATCTAGGCTCCTCCAGATCCAACGTCATACGCACATTGAGCGCGGTTGACTTGCTCGACCAATAGCGCACAATCAACAACAATTTTTCTCTCACCTCTACTACCACGCATCGATCGCTGAGTGGGATCGCTCCGCTCTCTTCCAAAATCTCTTACCATTCAAGGGTGCCCTGATCAATACCGCTGGTTTTCCAGAGCGCGGGTCCTGCCTTTGTCCTCTAACGCTTTTTTTTCCTCCGCCCGAGGTTCTTCGGCTCCCAACGTGACCAAGTGCTTAAGGCTCTTCCACTTTGGCCCTGTTTTCCTAGCGAAGCGCTAATCGCGCATCAAAATCACCTCCTTTTCCCGATCTGGGGCTCCCAGGGGCTATTTTGACCTCCTGCGCAGTCTCCATGACCCTCGGTCAGTGCGCTTTGACTGAGGCCCTCGTCGTTCCATGTTGGCGGTCATTGCCACTGGTTCAAGGCGTTTTTTATCGTTGTTTTGGAATTTTTCAAGGATTTGTTCAACTCGATACAATCAAGGTTCTTGACAGTCTTTTGTGGATTTGATTCAGATCACGGCCTTCTCACTGAAAAAGCTTTTGGACCACCAAAAGTTGGTTTTCTTCAAGCATCAACTAAGTGAGGAAATGTTGTCTCACTTGTCCAATATCAGTCCACTTCGCACTGCTCGGCTTCGAACCCTTAAGCCCAATCCTGAGGTATTCCGCTTGTCCACTGTGCATCATCCTTACCTTCTTGCCTAGCACTGTATCTTCCTGCAACTCATTAAGATATTCAGGTAGCAGGTCATCAATAGAAGTTAATTGATTCTTCTCTTCAGGGGCCTCAATCATTGAAGGTTCAAACAACCTCAAACAGTCTGCATTTATGACTTAGTAGATGTGCATGTAAGCTGGTAGCTCAAGGCGGAAGGCATTTTCACCAATCTTCTCAAGTATCCTGAAGGGTCCATACCTAATAGGTTTTAGCTTTTTACCTTCACCTTGCATCCTATCCTTGGTGATATACAGCCAGACTTGGTCTCCAACTTGAAAACTATGCTCCATCTGATGCTTATCATGCCTAGCCTTGTACTTGACTTGGCTCTTTTCTAGCTGTTCCTGTACTGCCTGGTGGATCGCCTAGATCTGTTTAATGAACCTAGTTGCCTTGTCCACATCACTGTGTCTATCAACCATGGTATCTTTACCAAAGACAAAATCCAAAGGATACCTTGGTATGAAACCAAAACAGGTCTCAAAAGGAGATCTCTGTGTAGAAGAATGTTTGGCTCTATTGTAAGCATGGTGCACATAACACAAGTGTTCATCCCAAAGCTTAGGGTGTTTGCTGCAATATCCTCTCAGTAACTGGATCACCGTCCTGTTAACTACCTCTGTCTGGCCATCTGTTTGTGGATGAAAAGTTGTGCTTTTCGTTAACTTGGTGTCCATTAGTTCCCACAGACTGGACCAAAACTTCCCCACAAATCGGGTGTCTCAATTAGATACAATAGAAGTGGGTAATCCAAAATTAACCCATACATGTTCAAAGAATAATTTTGTAGTTTGTTCAGTTGTAATCTGTTTACTACAGGGTATCAAAATACACATTTTGCTAAACCTATCCACAACAACATACAGATAATCATGACCTTTCCTAGATTTAGGTAGTCCTCCAACAAAATCCATGGAAATGCTTTCCCAAGGGTGAGAAGGAACTAGTGATGGAGTGTACAAGCCTAGTTTTCTGTTACTGGGCTTGCTTTTAGCACACATAGCACATCCCTTTACATATCTAGAAACTGTTTCATTCATTTTTGGCCAATAGCAGAACCTTTGATGTTGTGCAACTGTTTTACTTACCCCAAAGTGACCTGATATTAGAGAAGTTTGTGCTTCCCTAATTATCTTTACTCTCTTAGTTTGTGGAATGCAGAGTTTCCCATGATGATATAAGACTCTGTCCTTCACATGATAGTCCAATTCTTCTACTCTTTTTCCTTGACTCAAAGTTGCATATACATCTTGAAAGTTCATGTCCTGAGCATATTGTTCTATGTAGCTTTCATGCAGCACAGAATTATGCTTAAGTATGGTAGATGCATTTATAATGGGTCTAGATAACATGTCTGCAACCTTGTTATGCATTCCCTTTTTATATATGATGACTAAATGAAATTGTTGTAGAAAACCCATCCATCTATAATGTCTTGATTGTTGCAACTTAGTTTGGGAGTGTAGATACTGAAGTGGCTGATGATGAGTGTGTATTACTGTTTCTTTGCAAGTAATGTTTCCACTTTTTCACACTCTAAACTAATGCATACAATTCCTTATCATAGGTAGGATAGTTAACTACTGCAGGATTAAAAGTCTCAGAATGATAACATATGGGTTTACCATGCTGTGTCAACACTGCTCCCATGGCATAGTCACTAGCATTAGTTTGGATCTCAAATGGTCTTTGTATATCTGGCAGTGCTAGTACAGGTGTTGTACTAATCCTTTCTTTCAAGGTGTCGAAGGCTTTCTACTGTTTGCCTCCCCACTGAAACACCTTGTTCAATCCTGTCAAAGCATGTAAGGGAGCTCCAATTGAGGAAAATTTTGAAATGAACTTGCTCCAATATTGTGCTGCTCCTAAGAAGCTTCTCACTTCTATAGCAGACTGAGGTTTAGGCTAGTTTACAATGACTGCCACTTTAGAGGGATCTATATTTACCTCCCCCTACTATGTGACCCAAATAATTTAGAGAGGTTTTGCCAAATTCACATTTGGAGAGTTTAACATAAAGTTTTTCTCTTCTCAAAACATATAATGTCTTATTAACATGCTTTAAATGTTCTTCCCACGTTTTACTAAAAATCAGAATGTCATCCAGATACACAATAACAAAATCATCAAGAAAAGGTCTGAGTACATCATTCATTAATCTCATGAAAGTAGCAGGAGCATTAGTTAGGCCAAAAGGCATAACCAGCCATTCATACAATCCCTGTTTTGTTTTGAAAGCAGTCTTCCATGCATCTTGCTCTGCAACTCTGACATGATGGTATCCACTGTGCAAATCCATCTTGGTGAAATAAACAACTTCCTTCAATTGATCTAAAAGATCATCTATGCGAGGAAGGGGATAACGATTTTTTATTGTTATCTTATTAAGTGCTTGGCAGTCAATGCACATTCTCCACGAGCCATCTTTCTTTCTCACCAAAATAATTGGTGACCCACATGGTGATGTGTTAGGCCTGATGAACCCTTTCACGAGCAACTCCTGCACCTACTTCTTGATTTCAACATTCTCTAAATCAGACAACCTGTACATCCCAATGTTAGGCAAAGGAACATCTTGCTGCAAAATAATATCATGTACTATTCCCTTTTTGTGTGGCAGACCTTTAGGTTTTTGAAATAAGACATCATACTCTGAAACAGTCCTTTTTATATCAGCTTGTTAATCAGCATTACAACCCTCAAATACATTGGTTTTATCAGGTGTCTTTTCCTTTACAACCATCAGTAAGAACTGTTTGCGTGAATTTATCATTCTTTTCATCTGTCCTGAGTTTATGAGGGTATAATTATTCTTGAGCTTATGAGCTCTTGCAAAATATTCGATTCCATCTTTAACAAGTACATACTTGTTCTTAGCTCTATAGAAAATAGCCTTTCTGTCATACAAGTAAGGACTTCCTAAAACAATTCCACATATATCCAAAGGAATTACATCTAACTCAACCTCATCTACAAATGCTGACCCAAAAGCAAACTTGAGTTTGCACTGTCTAGTCACTTGTAGTTGTGCTTTATCATTCAACCAACCTAATGGGTATGGTTTCTTGTGAGGTGTAGTTGCTAATCCCAACTTCTTTACAATTGCTTCAGAAATTAGATTTACTTGTGAGCCACTATCAAACAAAGTATCAATCTTTTGATTTTTGGAAACAACTCGAATATGGAAAAGCTCAAGTCTTTTTCTCTCATGTTCTTCATCAATAATAGATTGAGCAAATTACTAGTAGATGCTTCAGAATTCTTACCTTTTATACTTGTGGCTGCAATGATTGTTTCATCTCCCAAGCCTGACCCCAAATCTTTCTGAATAGCTGCAGTAGTCTTCTTCTTCTTGCCCTCGGACTTCTTAGGTCTCAGCTCTGGATGCAGAATCCAACAGTGCTCATCATCATGCCCCTCCTTTTTATAGTGAGTGCGTGAATCTTTGCCTTTCTGTGCAGTGTTAGCCTTCCTTGCCTTCCACTTCTGCTTTCTTTTCTCCTTGCTCTTGCTTACAGTGGGTTGGGATGGTCCCCTAACTTTTGGATTTCCATTCTTTCCTCTAGCTTCTAGATGAGTAGCTTGTATAGATACTTCATCTATACTAGTGGGATTAAACATGAGGATGGTATGCCTCACGTAGCTGTGTAGACCACCAATGTACTTCAAAAGAGTTTCTGGTGAGCCTAATGAGATACCCAACATCAATGCTCTTTTTCTGAACTCTTGAGTATACCCTTGCACACTTTTCCCCTCCAACTGCCGAAGAGTTTGCCAACTCATCATGGCTTGTTGCATGTAGGCCAATGGATAGAACTGCTTTTTGATTGCAGCAACGAATTCACTCCAGATAGAGATGGTCTTACCATGCTTCTTCATATCAGCTTGGGTTCTACCTTCCCACCAAACCAAGGCAGTGCCTCCTAGGCGTAGGCTCGCCAGCTGAATCTTACTCTTGTTCGAGTCTATGTTCTGTACTTTGTAATACACATCAATTTGTCTAATCCAATTGTCCAACTTTTCAGCATTTAGCTCTCCATCATATATGGGCAAATCAAATTTAACATCTAGTTTAATCAAGGATGCTTTCTTATTATGCACAGGGCTATTAGGAGGTGTAGGGAATCTTTCTTCTTTTCCCTTTCCTTTCGAGCGGTCATGGGAATGAGATTCATCTTCTTCTTTATCTTGTTTAGAGCCTGATGAATCTTCATCCTTATGCTTTCTAAAGTCCCTATACATTTCTTCTACCATAGACTTTATAGCTAGGAAACTTTCTATGAATTGAGGGTCTGGCCCTATAGAACCTTCCTCTGACATTGTCTTCCGAGAATAGACTCTCCCAATTTCAGGATTAGTTTCCACCAACTCTCCTTCTCCTAATTTGAGCTTTGATCTAGTGAGCATTCACAACTAAACCAACACAAGCTTGTCTAACCTTATAGCTTAGAGCTTTGATACCACTTGATCTGATAATCACCCTATGAGTGACCTTAGTTGAAGATTTATTAAACAAAAGGTATTACAGACTCATCTGCTGGTGTGTGTTCTGTGTTATTCAAGCAACAGATCGATCATATTGTCAATACACAGACATTCAAATGGAAAGAAAACAGAGAAATACAGTAAGCAACACAAAGACACAAACAATTTTTAATAAGGAGTTCACCCTATTCTCCAGGGCTATGTCTCCCGTCCACCTTCAGTGGTGGCCGTGTTTTATTGTGTCTTACAGCAGAGAAATTATGATACAGGGACTCAATGTGAGTTCTTCTGAAGCAGATTTTGCTAGGTAGGGTGGTTCTCGGATTTCCCAAGCCACTCAGAGTTCACAGACTCTTTTTCTTCCTACCAGCTTTGTGACCCTTGGTCTACAATGGAAAGAGCCAAATGTGATGCTCAGTCCGGACAGATTCCCCTATGGGAAGGTTTGAATCTTCAAGTTCTCTGGTGATTGATGCTGCCTGTGGTCAGCTCGGCCCTCTGTCTCCTCTACTTGGCTTTACTGTTCTTTGTGTTCCTCCTCTCAGGGTGCAGTGTTCACTGTCTCTCTTGGTCGCTCGGACTCCTCTCCGTTCCCTCTCTCTGTTCGACTCTCTTTATTCATGGCTTTAGCCATTCGATCCCTATGCCTGTTCGGTTCCTCTCTCGCCTGTGTCGATTCTCATTCTGCAGCTGCGCTTGGATTTCCATGTTCGGCGTCAGCATGAACACTCGGGAAGTGACCACGTGTCCCCATCGGAACAGCGCTAGCCTGCTCGTCGATTCATTTCTTTGGTTATGTCCTGGATACGTTCTTTCTCCACCGTGGCCGTCAAACGGATTCCAAATCCCTTTAGAACGTGGCTTAATTCCATGTCGATTCCGCTTCTTTCTATTGGGTGCGATCTCAGTCATCCGATCTGGGCTCCTCAATATCTGACGTCATACGCACATCGAGCGTGGTTGACTTGCTCGATTGATAGCACGCGATCAACGGCGGTTTTCTCTCTCCTCCGCTACCACGCGTCGATTGGTGTATGGGATCGCTCCGCTCCTGTCCAAAACCTCTTGCCATTCAAGGGCGCCCCAATCAAAACCACTGGTTTCCAGGGCGCGGGTCTCGCCTTTGTACTTTAGCGCTTTTTCCTTTTTCCGCCCGCGGTCCGCTGGTTCCCCCACGCGACCGGGTACTCGCACTTTCCCATTTTGGCCTTGTTCGCCCAGCGATGCGTGATTACGAAAATCACCTCCTTTTCCCGATCCGGAGCTCCCAGGGGCTACTTTGGCCGCCTGTGCGGTCTCCATGGGCCTCGGTCAGCACACTTTGACCGAGGTCCTCGTCGTTCCACGTTAGCTGCCATGGCCACTGGTTCCAGGTGTTTTTGATGTTGTTTTTGATTTCATTAGAGATTTGTTCGACCTGATTCAGTCATGGTTATTGACAATCTTTCTATGGATCTGATTCGGATCAATCCTCTCAATGCACCTTGTGTACGGGAGATGGTAATGTAAATTGTGTGATAGCTCAATCAATCTTGAAACTCGTGGGAGGTGGCATTCGTCGACGATTTATGGAAGGTGGCGAGGTTTGCTATCAGGCATTATGGGTTTGGTCTTGTTATGGTAAATGTAGTTTGAGCTTTGAGCAAGGGAGCGAATATTTCCGAGGGAAACCTGTCTGGGAGAGGTGGTGTCTTCGCTGCCAGCATCCCCTCTTCTGCTTACGGGTGTGAATTCTTGTTAATTGCTAGTTTGGTATTCGGTTCATGGTCATCACGCAGAGGGAAGGATTCAACCTTCTGGCTTTGATTTTTTTTTGCTAGTCCTCCTGGGGTCTGGTGGCGTCCCCTGTGCGTTGGAGCGAAATGTGGCTCACTGCCTTCAGTGGTCATCTCTTGGGGTCCTGCAAGGTCAGACGATGTCTATGGAGCACGTGTGCTGGATTTTGGGTGGTTTGGTTAGCAAGGGTCCTATTCAGGGAGACAGACTATGAATTGTAGACCTAGGTCCTTGTTGCTGGTTTGGAATTTCAGTTCTTTATGTTCATCCTAAGTTGGTTGGTTGTGGTCCCGCTGGCGGGGGTGGGGCGTTTCTCCTTGGTGACAGTTGAGGTTTGTAAATTCACCTGCTGGTTAGCTTAAGCTCATCCCAGCGGTGCAGGGTTGGACATAATGTGTCTGACTCCCCGTTTGGCTCGTTCCTCTTCGTAGCTTAAGCCCAATTCGAGCAGCTCGGGGGGCTGTGCATCTCCCTCACAAATGGAAATGACAACCACTAGCTTTTAGTGGGGCGGTATTAATGTAGGTTGCTTGAGATGGGTGGTATCCAATGGTTGCAGTGACAGCAGGGCAGGTTGTTCTGGTCAGGTGGCTTCTGAGGCCTGTGGTGGTCATGGTCATGGTGGCTAGTCAGGGGAGCCAAACCTTGTTGATTTAGGGTAGCATTAGATGTGATCTAGCGATGAAAATTAGTGGAGAGGCTAAATCACATGAGATCTCCAAGACCCAGAAATGGTTTGGGTAGATTCTACTCGGTTAAGGAGATATTAAAATAATTAATATTTTTAATGGAGTTCCTAAGTCTAAACTTAGGAAAAATAAAATATTAATGGGTATTAATATAAAACTAGGTTAGAAGGTTCTAAAGGACATGGATCAAGCCAAATCTAATCTTAGCCATTGATTAGAGATTTAATCTCGACCGTTGAAGGACCAACAAGAAAAGTATAAGAGGAGGCTTGATGGTTAGTTGGAGAACACACCATAGTGATATGTCCTTCGATTTTCTAGAGTGGGGTTCGCTACGAGAAATAGAATTAGTGATCAGTTTGCAACGAGGGGCAGTGAGTACAAGACAGAGAGGCAAAGATAGTGTCGGAAGACTAGCGCAGAGGTAGAGAGGCAGACGTAGAAGCAAAAGGGAGACGCGCAGAGGCTAGCAGAGATAACGCAGAGGCTAGGAGGGCCTTCGTCATCCACGCAGAGGCTAGGAGGGCCTTCGTCATCCACGCAGAGGCTGCTAGAGTGACACAGAGAGCCAAAGAGGTTGTAAAGAGCCTAAGAGAGCTGATGCAAGGGGTTTTCAGGTTGATGCAGAGGCCCGAAGGGCTGACGTAGTGCTTTAGTTGTGCTGGAGAGGGTTTCGTGGGGCAAATTTTTTGAATATCTGCTTCCGAATAGAGAGGTATTATTGCCAGATTATTTTCTCTATCGGGTGAGCTAGTTTGCCACACATTTGTACTCAGATAGACTGCATAAGAAAATAACCCTCAAAATTTTTGCACCGGTTTTCCCAAGTTGGGTTTTTCCGGGGACGAGTTGTCCGAAAATAACGGTGTCACTTGTGTGTTTGCTATTTAGTTCAGCTATTGATTTGTAGATGGTGAGACTGTATTGTGTTTATTTCGATATTTATATGTTTAAATAACTTGTTCGTAATTAACAAGTAAGAGAAATAAACCAGAGAATACAGATAAACTTTCTGACAGGTAATACTTAGAAATTTCAACATGGTAACAGAGGGTGGTTACAGATCACAGGAGAGTGGAAGGCATCAGCTGAAGTAGAGAATTTGCAAGAGAAAAAGTTGTCCAAAGTGACAAAAGTTGTTCCTTGTAGAAAGCAGCAGAGAAGGGTTGACGCAGAGGGACTGCGTCATCAATTTGGGCCAGAGAGAGGCCAGTGCAGAGGCTGAGGAGGGCAGAAAAAGGTTCACAAATAGCCACGCAGAGAACAGGAGGGTTGACGCAGTTGGCTAGGGGAGAATTTCAGCCAGTGCTGGGATTACGCAGAGCCTAGAGGCTTAGTCCTTCAGTTGCTGGGGCATAGGAAGCTATGGGCAGATTTTGTGGAGTGAAGTTGGTGGGCTGTTGTTTCTGTTGAGTCAAAACATTACCTAACAACCAAAACCAAGGTAGAGGGAGTTGCTACCTAGGCAGATTTCTAACCAAGAAATCCCGATCAGTGTTGTAGGTGCATAGGAGATCAGAGAGGTGCGACTCAACGGTTGGCAGGTGAATTTCCAAGAGGGAAATCGAGACTCGGAGGGAGTTTAGTAAAGAACTTCCAGACGAGAAGTAGAGACTCAGACGAGTCGAAAGGAAGAGTAGAGAGATGACCATGAATGGACTGAGGGATCAGGACAGGTTGGACGGGGCGTCCAACTTTATGGTTTGGAAGGCTAGGATCTTGTCCATTCTAGATAAACATTGCATCAAGGCTTTCACCTTGAGGAAATTGGCTATCCCAGTTGACCCAAATGAAAATGAAAAGTATGAGGAGGCATTGACCAAGGCAAAATGCATTATCCATAATGGGATGAAGGATCATGTGGTCCAACATATTTCGAGAAGGAGACGACAAAGGAAATGTGGGACACCTTGAAGACATTGTACCAACATACTTCCGTGCAAAGGAAGATGTTATTTGAGAATCAGATGCGGTCATACCAGATGTAGAAGGGAGAGCAGATAGATCACTTCCTTGGTAGGTTGAAGGACATCCGGGACCAACTGACTTCCATAGGGGCCACACCAGATCAAGAGTTGATGGTGAGGACAACTCTAAACGCAGTCTCCGAGGAGTGGGAGACATTTGTCCAGAGCATTCTGGGCAAGATGAATCTTCCATATTGGGAAGAATTGTAGGCAGCTCTTCGCCAAGAAGAGATCAGACGACTGAGCAAGACAAGAAGTAGCAGCAAAGGAGTTCGAATCATGAAGGAAGAGGAAGAGGACGTAGCTCTCGCATCTGCGGGGAAGCAGGAGAAGAGGAAGAAAAAGGACCTCTCCAAGATTAAGTTCTTCAACTGTGGGGAAATGGGGCATTATGCGAACCAATTTCCGAGGAAGAAGAATAAGGGAGAGGCGTCTAACTCCAAGGCAACGCTAGCAAAGGCGGAAAAGGAGGTAGAGGAGTATGACGATTGTGCCATGAGTGCTCATGTACCTCTAGAGAAGAGGTGGGGAGACATCGAGCTCTAGTCAGGAAGACTACAGGCGATGAGGGGTAGGATCCTTGAGGTACCCAAACTCTTCCAGTGCACTACTTCCAGTAACAGGATCCTTGAGTGCACTACTTCCAGTGCCATGTCGGGGAGCGCGTAGTGGTGGTCTAGCGAAGCCAGAATATGTTATCTGAGAAAGTAGAGAAGCTAGAGGCTTGGATGGCCCACTTCGAAGAGCACGTTCAATGCTCCTCCCCTCCTCCTCCTCGAGGAACAACTCTAGACAACCCAACCTCCATCACTTTTGATGACTAGCATAGTTACATGTGTTTTACTTGTTTTATGTGTTTACTGGTGCCTTTGGCCTCCTAAGTTGTGGAATGTCTTTATATTTTTTCTTGTTTCTTTTTCATATGCTGATCACGGTAGTCAACAAACCTAGTCGGGCTGAGACTACCTGCATTTTGCTGCTGTTGTACCTCTTTTTGGAAGAACGAATAGAATCTTAATTTACAAAAAAAGAAAATAAGTCATAACTTAGTCAAATTTATGATTATTTTTAATCTTAGCAATGTGAGATGTATCATCAAATAAGTGTTTTGATGTTTATCATGATTTATGAGTGTGGGCTTTTACTAGTCATATAATTTATATGGCTACTCTAGTAGCTATGCTAATATTACATATTTAGTTAAACCATATACATAATTATCTCCATAATAATCTCTCCATGAATCTCTCAACCAATATTCATCCCTAATGTTTGTCATTTCTCCTCATCTCTCATTTTTACATACACTTTTAGGATTGTTCCGCATCATTACAAACCATCATATAATTTAGGTCTTATTTTTTATTCACAAGGAGGAGTTTATCCTTGAACACTACCTATCAACATATCGCTTGATTGGTTATTAGATTAAATATTCCATCTACTAAGTTGGCTTTGCCATCACGATCCTCATTAGATAAATTTTGAGGTAAAAAATTGGCCTCAAAATAAAAATTGTGCTATCAACATCAACTTTGAAAGAGGCAATACGATTCAAGTTGATGATGTCAATCATAAGGGTAAATAATTTTGAAGGGAAAGAGGAGAAAATTATATTTTTATTTGATTTATCTCCTTGTAAGTTCAGTTGAATTTCAATTGTAAACTCTCTTTGAATAAAAATTAAATTCTACGCACAACGAGTACACACTATGTGTACTTTTAATGAACCCAATAATGAGATAAACTAAAAGTACATGAGCAAAACATGTTTTTAGTTTATCTGATTGTGGGTCCATAAAAAGCATACAACAGCGAAACTTTTTGGATGCAAAATTTAATTTTGCATCCAACGAGTACCTATACTTTAAATTTAAGTAAACTTAAATTTGATAATACAATACACTTTAAATTTAAGTAAACTTGGATTTAATAATACAATACAAAGGTAGTTTTATTTCTTTCACTTTGAATATTCACAAATCTTATTTTATTATTTTTCTTAGAAGACTCACTTTAGACCTTAATGTTTTTGTAATGATTGGTAATTTTCACAACTGCATGTTTGTTAGTTAGTAATAAGGTGAGATGCATCAATGTTATGATGCCTTAGAATCACTTTTACAATTATTAAAACTGCTCTCCTCTTGTGTGTTGTCTCACATTAGTGGTGAGATTTGGTTTGTGGAATATATAAGTCCCAATGGACTTTGATCCTTATGTGAATGAGATTGTCCATAGAGGTAGTGCCCTCCTGCTAACATAATGGTTGATTGGCTATGGGATGAATCTTCCATAGGTCTTCACTTAACGAACCTATAGATACCACACACATTCATGGGATATTAAATAATACCCCTAATTTTTCTAGATATTGATAAATATCTCCCAAAATCCTTTTGTTTCACTCTCCTCCCAATACAAATTTCCAACAAAAAAAACCCCCTATTTTTACTAGATACCCTTTTTTATAACCCTTAATACCTATGACCCCATAACCCTAATTCCCTCCCAATACCTATAATATATTGAGTTTATTTTTTAATGATTAAGAGAGCCCCTTTATGAATGAACATGGTAATATATTGGTCAACAAGGTGAAGCCCCCATGGAATCAACATGCTTGCTCGACCACCCTATCCCTTTTTGTGGGATGTGTTGTGTGGTTGTGTGCGTAAACAATAAACACGATAATAAATAGTTAAATACATCGTATTTGACATCTTGGAATAATGTCCATGACTTAAAGATATCTTCTCCTCTTGTGTGCTATCCCACGTTTCATTAGGGGGTTTGGTATCCAACAACATATAAGTCCCAACATACCATGATCCTTATCCTGACAGGGGTATCCATAAAAGGTAGTGGCCCTCCTACTAGCATTACAAGATGAATAAGCCTAATTACTTGATGTACCCTACATTCTTCACAGGATGTGTTACATGGATGTGTGTGTTTGAGATAATAGACAATGAATATTAAACACAATAGTATAGTTAGATTTGCTATGTTTAAAATCTGCAATTGGTTTTTATGACTTTAAAATACCCTCTCCTCTTGTGTGCTATCCCATATTGCATATGGCATCTACTCTATGACAACATATAAGTCACAATATATGATGACCCTCATGATAATAGTGGTTTCCTCAGAGATAGCAACCTTCATGCTAACATTTAATAGTTAATTGGTTGCAACATGAATACATGTGCTTGTTCACCCTCTCCCTCGTATTTGGGATGTGTCGTGTAGGTGCAAGTTTGTGATATAATCAATGAATAATAAACAATCATATACATCATGTTTGGTGACTTGGAATAGTTTATATGACTTTTAACTCTTCTACCCTCTTATGTGTTATCCCACTTTGTTTGTGAGGTTTGGTTTGCAACAACATAAATTCTAAACATGGCACAATTACTATGCCAATGAGAGTGTCCTTGTAGATAGCAACCCTCCTACAAACATAATGGTTGAATTTTTGTAGGACGAAAATGCATGCTTGTTCAAGTCCTCCCTCCTATTTTATTGAACGTGTTGGGTGGGTGCATGTGTATCATTATGAATGATAACAAATAATTGGAGATGTCATGTTCCTCTTCATATTGTTAGAAATATCATGTGGGTGTGGGTGTGAAATAATAAACACAATGAAAAATAATCAAATACATTATGTTTGGCATCTTAGAATAGTTTATACACTTAAAATTCTCTTATCCTCTTATGTGTTATGCAACATTGGTTGTGAGGTTAAGTCTCAACATGCCACAATCCTTATGTCAATGGGGTTGTTGACATAGAAAGTGAGCCTGCTACTAACATAATGGTTGATTGATTGTAGGATGAATATGAATGCTTGCTTGGCCTCATCCCTCCTCCTCCATTGGATCTATTTTGTCGGTGCTTATTTGTAATCATAAGCATTGGAAAACGAATAATCACATATGTCATGTTTGGAGTTTTGGAAGAGTCTCTATGAATTTAAAATCTCCTTTCCTCTTGTGCGTTATACCACACTAGTATAAGGTTTGGTTTATGGCAACATATAATGTAACAACCCATTTCGAGGGTGATACTTCTAATATATATATATATATATATATCATTTTTCCTTTCAAAATCTATTACATCAATAAGCCAAAACTAAAAGCGTCATGCATAGTGCATATAAGGCAACAATTACACTAGATAAAGGACCTACCAAAGGACACAAGGAACATGCATCCATAAAACCAACATTTTATAGATTTAATACTTAAACACAACAATACTTGTAACCAATCACTTGCAAAAGTCCAAGGTTGAGTCAACTGTACTCCAACTCCCACCAACAATCTCCAACAAGAGTTTGCAAACTAGTCTTAATAATAGAGCAAAAAAGTTCACTAAGGGTCCATTTTCCACCCAACTAATGTAATCATTCGTGT
>APFE030727031.1:301334-317433 GCA_000404065.3 Pinus taeda | reverse complement strand
AATAGCTAACTAATGTCAAATGGTTAAAAGATATCTCGATATGCCAAACTTATACATCACTAATTTAACTAGATGATTAGATAACCAAATATAAGTAATAAAATGCAATAAAGATATAAATATCTATGTAAATCACATAAATAAAATTATAACTTAGACTAAATAGAATTAATTATGTAAATGGATACATGAAAATAATAAAATGCAATCAAAATAAGAATATAAATAACTAAGTAAGGTAGAACCTAGACTAAACAATAATTAACTATGAAACAATAATGACCCTATGAGAGCTTTAAATAATTATCTAGCCATCAATACAAAAAATCATAAAACTAAAAGAAACCAAACTTTTTACACAATTTTTATAATTGAATCCACACAATCCACACTACTTTTTAGAAATAGGCTGATAACTCAAATGATTAAGAGGTAACTCAAATGATTAGGAGGTAGGTCTTACATTCTTCCCACTGGATTTCAAATTTTCTATAAATCTTTTAACTCATTCCAATAAGATTAAAAAAATAAATGTCTCCGATAAACTCTGCTTATAAATATATCTCTAAACATTCAAACCCTTATTAAATCATAAACTATTAATATATTTAACTAATCTACTATTACCCATACACTTCGTTTATAGTAATTTGACTCTAAACCTAATCCCTATCGCTCTTAACAAAGTACCATTTTTCCATAATTAAGAAAAAAAACCAATTTTTTTTACACTGTAAATTTGGGCTCTTTGCACCGTCGAAAGGCAAGGCCATTGTAATATCTACTCTCTTTGGTATCGTGATGCCGGGGTGCAAGGGCGTCTCATTGGAATATATTTATGTCTTTCCACGATACGATGCTATAACGTTTGTGATAAGTAGCTTTCCACCTAGATTTATAGAAATCAAAATAGCAGCCGCTGGCCAATAGAATCTCGAAATAGTTTCCTCTATATTCCCCTCGTCAGCCTTCGGATAAGATAAATGGCGAGTGAGCAGCCACACACAATCATTTCCCTTCCCGGAGCAGTCGACAATTTGTTCAAAAAAATGCATGGAGGCCACGCTCTCTGAGTCCCCCACAGACCCGCCATTCCAATGGCACCAAACATCTTGGGAACTTCAACTATAACAAAATGCTCCATGTTAAATCACTTCAACACCTCAGTAGCTTCTACAGCCAACCAATTTCTCTTTTACAACAAATCCTTCCCACATCAGCCATCTCTAGCGAGTGCATGGCTATCATCAGCAAAACCCAACTTGAATGTCAGTACAATAGGACTTAAATTCCCTCCAGGCTCCATATTCAAAGAATGCCAAAACAGGATACATTGTTGGAACAGCAGTGAGAGTGGGGTTGAAGGGAATGATGGGATTACACCTGCTCTGCTGGAGAGGCCTGCATATGTTCCCAAGGGGGATGACAGTGAGAGTGTTGTTTCTGGGCCTTCTGATAAGGATGAAGATGGGCCAGAGGAGGAGCAGAGTGTCACCAGCTGGGTTGATTGGGAAGATGTAATTCTCAAGGATATTCTCCCTCTTAAGGGTCTTGCGAGGATTATAATTCATTCTGACTGGTAATTATGTTATTTATAATGTTGCTTTTTGAGTTTTGTTGGCATGATCCCCAGTCTGTTGTTATAGGGTAATAATTAAATCATGTCCACTCTCCTCTGTTTATTGTGTTGTTGGGCATGTCCTCAACTTGTTACTGGGTATAATTGAAGTAATAACAAGATAAGCTCCAACTGGGTATGCGGACTGGAGAGTTTCCTGGTATATGGGACTTCTTCTGCTGGAATTGAGACAATAATTTAGTTGGAATTTAATTGGGGAAATGATCAAAAGTTCAGTTTGTTTAGAGTCTCCTTTCTCTGGTTGATCATCTCGGTTATGATATTCCCATGTTCGTTCTGGTTTTCACAAGTTAGATTATTTTGGAGAGAATTACTTGTGCAAATGATGTTAAATTCATATCTAGTAAGTTCGTAGGATGGGCATTCAAGAAGGAAATGATGAATAAGACAAAAGTCCTTCATTTCAACCTCATGGACCAATACCTTCAATCTTCAATTATTGGTATCTCGCCGTACATCTTTAAAAGTACGGAAATTGAAGCACAAGTCTCAACAAGGTTAACTTCCTCTATCTGAGAAAATTCTCTGCTACCAAACTTGGACTCAGACTCTTCAACGCTAACATCAGCTACATGTTTGGAATCAATTATTGATTCCAAGCTGAAAATTCTCCCAAATGGCATCCTGCCATCAAACTGGAAAAATCTCCCAAATGGCATCCAGCCATTCCTGCTCTGTGTGTGCTACCTCAAACCTAGAATGATACTCCTCCATCATGGCATTCATCCATGCCCACTCTGCTTGTACCTCCACAAAGCTGGAAGAATATTCCTCCATCATGTGATTTTGTTATATGTGTTCTTCATCTGCCTCCTCAAGGCTGGAAGAATACTCTATCATGGCATCCCACCATACCCGCTTCATTGGAGCAGCAACCTGGGAAGGCCAGCATTTTTAACTTGTTTGGCCAAACTGGACCAGGTTTAATGCTGTGTTTTTTTAATGTTTATTCACTGACCATTAAACTCACCAATACATTGTAAGCCTGTCTAGCAAGAAGCCGAAAGAAGACTCTTCTATAAGCCAGAAACATAGAAGACATCATCTAGATGTAGAACCCTTAAAGGCACGAGGAAGGAGATAGAGCCAGTTCCAATAACTGGATAAGTGGCATCAATGCACAACTCCACTTGTATGCCATCCTGCTATTCTTGTGATCTGTAGAAAGCTTTCTTGTTAGAGGTCATGTGCTTGGATGTTCCACTCTCCACAGTCCACGCAAACAGTGCTAGTGGAAAGGCACAATACGATTCAGAAGTTGTTTCAAGTATGGATGCTAACTTATCTTGCTCCAGATGAAGTTTTTGCACTCCCTGCCAACTCCTGTTGCTATTTCTTGTCTCTCTTCTTTTCAAAACATTGAGATGCATAGTGGCCCATCTTATGGCACTTGAACATCCCGTATAGGCATGAGGAAGGAGACAAAACCAGTTCCAATCATTGGAAAAGTGGCATCATTTCCCAACTCCACTTGTATTCCATCCCCTTGTTCTTGCAATCTGCGGAAAGCCTTTTTGTCAAAGGTCATGTGTTTGGATTCTCCACTATCAAAATACCACCCTACACTAGAGACTGTGTTAGTGGAAAGGAAGGATACTATAGAGAAGGTTGTCTCAAGTTTGGATGTTAACTTATCCACTCTAGCTGATGTTTATGTACTTCCTACAAACTCCTGTTCTTGTTGCTTGTCTTTCTTCCTCTCAAGACATTGAGATGCATGGTGGCCACTCTTGTGACACGTGAAACACTTCAAGTGACTCAAGTCACTTTTCCATGGGTTCAAAGAATTTGATTCTTCCCCTTGATTCTTTGACTGCTCCCAGGTCCTCCTTTCTTATTGCCCTTATTCATCCTTTAGATGAGGGACAGATTTTTCTCTTCCTTCTCTATACCTGCAATTGTTTCGTCTTCTCTTGGACAAAATCATCCCATAGCTTCTCAAAGGTGGGAAGGTTATCTCAGGCATAGACACACTAGAGAAAAGGTTGCCAAGAAGATGAAAACCCATTCAAAATTATGGTACTAATTCTTCACTCTTGACATCTTCTCCAACTGATGCAAGTTGATCATGGAGTTCGGTTATCTTCATCAAATCATTGGCTATGGTATTTGTTTTGCTCATCCGTGTGGTTTTGAGCTTATTCTTTAGAAGTAGCTTCCATTGAAGTCCTCACTTTGATGTAGTAACTAAAGCATGAAACATCTCCTTACTGTTCTTCTTCTGATCAGGTGATCCTTAGTAGAGTTGAGGATGATTTGCTTCTCTTGGATATTGTATTTTTATATTCTACCAACGAACCATCGTTTGTAGGAAGTGTAACCATTTTTCCACATGATGCCCGTTACTGCCTAAACTAGCATCGAAGTGGAAAGTCCAACCACAGAGGCTACATTAGGGCTACAATATGAGAATTGCAGCACTATCACATCACTACAATATTCCCTTAACTTTAGGTCAGCTCCAAGTGCCAAGGGCGGTGTTACCTTCATTTTAGCAGGGGAAGGTATAGTCATTTTCATTTTTGACAACACCATTGTAAGTCTGAAAAAATTGCAAGTCAAAAGCCTTCCAGGCCATGTGAGGTTATGTATTATGGTATCCTAGGCCTATTATTGTTGGCCATGCTCAGTTCTCTTAGACTCCACTCTTAGGTCTTTTCATCTTGAATAGGATTGAAGGGCTTAGGATGGATCTACTTGGACACATGGTCTAAAGGAGCCATTGTTTTTGTAGGGGTGATAGCAGTTGCAGGGCCAGTCCAGCCCATCTTACACACCTATGTCTTTTCCACATGGTCATGTGTCGTAGAGTATATATGCATCTTTTGGGCCATGATACAAAGTATTTCAGTTTCTCAACATGGTAGTCTCACAGTTCACAACCTTCCATATTTTATGGTAATATTGCATCTATCCCAATGTATAGGGCTCTTGGGACCAAAATTCAACAATGGCTCAAAATGTTCATCAAGAGGGCATACTTGACATACCATGTTGAAATTTTGGCGAAAAGAGGTTATTTCAAGCAAAATCACTTCTCCAAGTTCTCTGCACTCTCTCTTCTAGTCAATAGGGAGTAAAAATAAGGTCATTTCTTGACATGCACGGATAAAATTTACATCAAAGTTGAAGTGAATCACACTCTGGACAAAACCCAGATGCTAGAATCCATCAATCAAGTAGGCATTATCCATGCAAGAAAAAATCAACCTTATTTTTAGCTCTCATGTGGCAAGATTCAAATGGGCCTAGAGGTAACATCGTAGGGCCAAATTGGGCAAGCAACAACTTGTTGGAATCCTCATGGCATGGCCTACTTCCCTCAAGCAAAACGTTGGACAAAGCAAGTAGGGCATTTTCTCCATAAGGTAGTTTTTGGAACTAGTCAAAACACATGCAAACTGACATGTGGAGGTAAAAGAAGGTGAATTAGGACCCTAACTTGACATGCATGGAAATTTTTATGTCAAAAGTTATGTAAACTTTCTCTGGACAAAACCTATGTGTCACTTTCTTCAAATCAATAGGGGCATTGAAGATTTAGCAAACCATCCATCCATGCAAGGTGATGTCCCATCCAAGTGAGACGCGTTGGTGGAAACTAATTGTTGGAAAGTCAAAACTAGTTGTTGGTCATCAAGAGGACATTGAAGGTGGTCAATAAGTCAGGAAAGTTAATTCAAGCCGAATTGCCCCCCTCAACTAGTCATTGCCTCTCCAAGCCAAGTTGAACCTTTTGTGGGTTAATAATTTTTTTTTGTAATGTAAAAATTATTTTCTCATGAAGTGATTTAGTCTCCAAGTTGTGAATGAAAAGTCAAATAATACTATTTTGGGAGAGTCAAACTAGCTATTATTTAGCCATTACCAAAAAAATTATATAAGGTTAGATCCTTTTCCCATTTGTTGTTGTTGAATCGTGAGATCAATTTATGCCATAATAGAAACTTTTCATTTGCAATTACTTTCGTGTGGATTGATTTTTCTATGTTCTTGATCCAGATTGGATCATTATCTTATTTTTCATCCATCTTGATGCTTCAGAATGGGAAAAGTGGAAGAATCTATGCACATGACTATTTTTACTAGTGGTCAAAGTGGGAAAATTTTGGGTTAAAAAATTTATGAGCCATTTTGAGGCTTCAATGAACACTTTTTGTAGTCCCGAATATTAGATTTTGGGTATCTCAGAAGGTATTTATGAGAGAGGACAACCCACCAAAAAGGAATTTGTTGGGCGATTTACCCAAAAGTGGGGTTTTGGGCCCAAAGTGTGGGTTTAGTACCAAAAGAAAATTAATTATTTATTCTAAGGGTTGAGAAGTGAAAACCCTAAGTTCTAGTGGTTTCCTAAATGACCCTAGAGAAAAGTATATAAGGAACCTAATGAGAGGCTCATGGGAAACATCAATGAGAAGGAATTCATTGTGTGTGAAGGCTAGAAGAATGTAGCCACAAGACAGCCCTAAAGGAGCCAAGTATAGAGGACGGTGAAGGAGTTTTTGGTGCTAAGGTTGAATGGATCCAGGCGTAGCCATGTGACAGTCTTATCCATGGTTGAGAAGAGGAGGGGGCTGTAGCTTACAAAAGGGTCCGACTTGTAGTAGAAAGGGCCAAAAAGGGCCAACATCAAACATGTACAAACCTGATTTGAGGAATTTAGGAAGGGCCGAGACCCATAGGACTTAGATCGATAGGCCGAGGCTCAGATATGGAGGTGCCGAGGGCAGGAGGAATGGTTTGCGGTTAGGTTGAGGGCTTAAGCAAATACAGGAAGAAGGCCGAGAGCAGGAAGAGGGGTAGATCAAGTAGCTGCAGGGTCATTAAGGCCTAGTATGGCCAAGCATTGCTTGAACAAAGGAGCTGAGATTTAGATTTCAAGGGTTGAGGATCATCTAAGGGAAGTCAAGGGGCAGATCTAATGCTAAAGTTGTAGTAGAGGTCTGTACTGAGATTTAGAGGCCTGGTTAAGGCGAATCTCAGGCATATCTATGTTTGAAAGACTGATTTGGGAGGTTGTGGGTCTGAGATGGATAAATGTGAGTTTGTGGCTCTGTCAAAGGCTGGACAAATTGCCTACTTTGGATGTGCAAAACACTAGGAACAAACCAAGAGCGATTTGGTGACCAAGTGAAGCAGTAAAGGTCGAGAAAGGGTTGATCTAAGATCAGTATACTAGCCTTAGTATGGTCAGTGAAAGATCTTTGTCTCTTCAGAAATGCAGCTGTGAACAGAGTGTATTTCGAGGGCTATTATACAATGACCTTGAGGATCTAAGGGATTGTGAGTGCTGATGTTTAAGGGTTGATGTACAATCTAACTCACATGACACATCCTTAGGGGTCTGGTGTCTCGTATTTTGCGTGTCAGACACGACGCGATGCATAAAAGTGTCAGACACATTTTTGAACGTGTCCTAAAATCATGACACGTGTTTGGGCCGTGTCAGACACGTGCCCTAACATGTCCTAATTTTAGGAAACTTGTCTCACTAAAATCCCAAAGTAATAAGTGTCGCGTCTTGATTTTTTTTCATTTTTCCTGTCAATTTCGTGTTTGTTCGTGAGGTGTTAGCCAACATGGATCTTAATGACCCAAAGCTAGAGCTAGTCACTTTTGATGATGCTTGAGGGGTCATCCTCCACACCAACAAATGCAGCAGGAGATCTTGGATTGGGCATAAAGGTGGAGGATGGAGTAGAGTGAGATGGCAGTGGTAGTGATGGTGATTATGACATGGAGGAGGACTTGGACTATTGATAGCGTCGTGACTAGTGAGTCATGACCAGTACCACTGATGAGCTATGATATTCCTACCTATTTTGTATCTACTCTATTTTGTATTTTCCACTGGCATTCACTCGGTATCTATGTAATACATTTTGATTTTGATGACTTAATGAGAAATCTGCAATTTATGGTTTTAATATTTAATATCTACTTCTAAATTTCTAGTTTTATTTTATCAATCATGATATTTCTAAATTTCTTGTTTCTTATGTGGTTGAACAATTGTCAATAACACGAACAATGGACATTGAACTGTGAACATCATTGATGTAGTAAATTAATAAACTAACTAGTTCTAAAATTGTAAATACTAAATTAGTAAATTACTAAATAGATATCATCACGATTCATATATGTAGATGTTCTAATTTCTAAAAAATATGGATCAGGCACTATATATATATATATATATATATAATGTGTCCCCCGTGTCCTGTTTCCAAGGTTGCTGTGTCTTGTGTTGAATACTCGTATTTACGTGTCCTTGTGTCATGTGACAGTGTACAATGCATCTGAAGGAGCAAATACACTATTAGCAGCTGGTGGAAAAAGGGTTATTTCTCTATGATCTAAGGAGGCAAAGGACCTTCCAAGTGTCAAGGAAAATGTGGTCTGAAAGTGCTAAAGGAGAAGGGCTTCTCCAACAAATAAATTGTATTTTTTTTGTCTTCTCATTGGACAAATCGTAGATCTGAAGTAGCAGATCACAAGCCCTAGTTTTGTATACTATGTGAAAATTCGAGAAGCCCCGAATTTCTACTGCAACAATTGATTAAGCTTCTTCTATTTGTGAAATTACTGAACAAATTATTTACTGCATCCTACAACAAATACCGAAACCAATACACTGCAACCTTCACCAATTAAATTTAAACGAGGAAACAAGAAACTGAACAAGAAACAAATACACAACACATGACATCGTTATTTTTGGACAAATGTCCTTGGAAAAACCCAATGTGGGAAAACTGGTGCATTGACTGAGCATTTGTATTATTATGCAGTAGTAAATCTGAATACAATTCGTTGGATGCCCAACTAGCTATCTGATACAAAGAAAAACTGGCAAAAAGGTTAGTGAGAGAAATCTCACACTATTTTGGGAGATTTGATTATGATCTAGGGCTTGCTAACTGGCCCCACGCTACCTCTGCGTCAACCCTATGTAGAACTGCATCACTTTGTCTGGGCTCTGCGTCAATTCCTCTGTTGATCTCCTGTTGGTTGGAAAATCGACCTCCTGGCCTTTTGGTCTCACACCCCAACCTCTGGCACTGAGTCTCGTCTTCCCCAGCTAGAATTCGAACTCCCTCTGAAGCTCTGCGCTACCTCACCGAACTGCTCTCTGCCTTCTTTGCTTTGCACTCCCCGAATCTGGAAAAGTTCCTTCGGTCTACTATCCCTGCCCCTCATTGCAAGAAATCACTTCGATCTCTTCTCTAGCAATTGCTGCACTGCCCTCTCTGAGAAATTCGATCTCTTGATCGCTCCCTGATGTGTTTACCAAATGCCCATCGAAGTCCTTCTTATAATCCTCCAGTTGAGTAATCAACGACCCAGATTAGATTCTAATCAATGGCTCAGCTCATTTGGACTCAGTCTCTGCCTTCTTCTAGAAGTTTCACCCTCAGTTTGATTAATACCCTTTAATTATTTTAATTTCCTAAGTTTAGACTTAGGCACCCATAAAAAATAATTAATTATTTTAATAAAACTGTCTCCGGGTGGAATTTCCCAAAATGATTTCTGGTATTATGGAACATGTGTCCTAGCCTCCCTGCAAATTTTGAGGCTAAGAGCACATCCGATGCTACTAGAAATCAACACTCCCTCTTAGCGAGGAATGTGCTCTAATAATGCAACCTGCTAAAGCATCACCCTGTTCAGTAACATCTCCCTCTGCGTTGCTAATGTCTGACATCACTGCCCATCAACTACTGCGCAAATGCTGCATCTGTAGTGCTGCTGACCCTGCCATTGCCAACCCTGCATTTGCACTGCAACCTTCTCCAACTGCTGTTGCGATTGCATTAGCAACGGGAAAGCATCCAAAATCACTGAACAGGTGTTCAACATGATGCATCTGTTGCTGGAGTTCTAACTACTGCTAGTCTCTGTGTTGACCGTCTAAAGCCTCTGCACTGTGCTAATTGCATCGCTGCCAATTCTAGCTCTGCGTTGCTCAGACTCTGGCGCTCCTAGCTACTGCAACTGTCACTTCGACACTCCTCTGCACCAACTGACCTGGCCCATCCTGCTACTTTTGATCTGGGCTCCCATAGCAAGGTTTTGATCCAAGAGGTGGACTCCTCAAGGATCCCGCCCATCTGTAGTTCTTTCGAACTTGCAGTTCTAGATCACCCCACCTCTCCCCTAGAGGTATCTGCGCAATCATGGTAAACTCCTCGATCTTTGCAGATGTAGCCTTTGGATTATGTTTCTCGTCCTTGTCCTTCTTCTTGAGAGGACACTGTGTAGCGTAGTGACCAAGTTCACCACATCGGAAGCACTTGATCTTCGAGACGTCCTTCTTCTTTCTCCGCTGCTCCTGCTGCCCCTTTGATGCAAGAGCTGCATTTTCTTCCTCCTCCTTGGGCTTCGTCCCATTGTTGTTGCTGCTATCAAGTTTGCACTTGATTAAGTCTCTCCTCATCTCTTCCTGTGAAGAGCGGCCCACATTCCTTCCCAATCCGGAAATCTTTCTCTGCCTAGGATACTCTGGACAAACACTTGCCATTCTTCTGAGACTGGATTTAGGGCCAGCCTCACCATCTCGGTAGGTTGAAGTGTTGACCCCACAGCTGCCAACGAATCTTAGATTTCTTGAAGCTTCGTTAGGAACAAATCAATGCGTTCCCCCTTCTGCATATGCATGGATCTCATCTTCTGCTCCAAGTACATCTTCCGCTACTCGGAAGATCCTTTGTATAGCGTAGCCAATGCTTCCCACATTTTCCAGGCAGTATCCTTGCTGGCAATGTGACATACTACATGATCTCTCACTCTGTCGAGGATCAATCATTTGGCCTTCGCCATCTCAGCTCTGTACTTTTTGAGTGGATTTGGATTTGCGGGTATAACTATCACACTGTCGACATAGGTTTTGAGATCATGCTCATCCAGAAGGCATGAGATCCTTGCCTTCCAGATCACATAGTTGGATGCACCATCCAACCGATCTTGATCTCGTAACCCACTAGCTACCATCTCCACCAACAAAAAATCGAACTACCTCCTCTCTCCTCTGCGCAGCACTAGGCTAGCCTACGCACTCCCTGCTAGAATTAGTAGATCTGCTCCTTTCTGCTGCTGCTCAACAATAGAGAAATCAAATTTCCTGGCTAGGAATTCTCTAAGGAAGAAATTCCCTCAATAGTGTCTCTTTCTTCCTTCTGACGCTTTTCTGCCCCAACAAATGCTGCAGAAAACTGCGTCTCACTAGAAAACTGCTCTGCACTGCTTCCTCTGACATTGGCAAACTTTGATTCGGAAATCTTACTCTCTTTTGACTCACTCAGATAGAGATTCTCCCACAAAAAATTTGCCCTCTTGGTCTGGACTACGCAATCCCTCTAGGGATTCGATTTGCTGCCTACGCAACACTTTGATTTCCCTCCTTCTCTTCAGCATTGGGCTCTTCCGACTTTGCTCTCTTGCTTCACTTGCAGCTCTGGTTCCATGTGGAAATTCGAGAAGCCCCAAATTTCTACTGCAACAACTGATTAAGCTTCTTATATTTGTTAAATTACTGAACAAATTATTTACTACATCCTACAACAAATACCGAAACTAATACATTGTAGCCTTCACCAATTAAATTTAAATGCGGAAACAAGAAGCTAAGCAAGAAAGAAATACACAACACAGGACATCGTTATTTTTGGACAAATATCCTTGGAAAAACCCAACGTGGGAAAATTGGTGCAGCAGCTGAGGGTTTGTATTATTATGCAGTAGTAAATCTAAGTACAATTTGTTGGATGCCTAACTGGCTATCCGATACAGAGAAAAAATGGAAAAAAAGGTTAGTGAGAGAAATCTCACGCTATTCTGGGAGATTCGATTATGACCTAGGGCTTGCTGACTGGCCCCACGTTACCTCTGCGTAGCTTTTGCATCAACCCTATGCAAAACTGCGTCACTCTGGCTGGGCTCTACATCAATCCCCATGCTGACCTCCTGCTATCTGGAAAATCGACTTCCTGGCCTTTCGATCTCACACCCCGACATCTGACACTGAATCTTGTCTTCCCTAGCTGGAATTCAAACTCCCTCTGAAGCTTTGTGCTGCCTCTGCGTGGCACTGCGCCACCTCATTGAACTGTTCTCTGCCTTCTCTGCCTTGCACTCCCCGGATCTGGAAAACCTCCTCTGGTCTTCTATCCCTACCCCTCACTGCAAGAAATCACTTCGATCTCTTCTCTAGCAACTGCTGCGCTGCCCTCTCTGAGAAATTCGATCTCTTGATCTCTCCCTGATGTGTTTTCCAAATGCCCATCGAAGTCCTTATAATCCTCCAGTTGAGTAATCAATGGCCCAAATTAGATTCTAATCAATGGCTCAGATCATTTGGACTCGATCTCCATCTTTTTCTACAAGTTTCACCCTCAGTTTGATTAATACTCTTTAATTATTTTAATTTCCTAAGTTTAGACATAAGCGCCCATTAAAAGTAATTAATTATTTTAATAAAACTGTCTTTGGGTGGAATTTCTTAAAACGATTTCTGGGTATTATGGAATACATGTGTCTTAGCCTCCCTACAAATTTTGAGGCTAAGATCACATCCGATGCTACTAGAAATCAACATACTATGTATACTAGCTGTAGTAGTGATCGAGGGCCATGATCCATAGTACAGGAGCCCCATGATTCTTTTATTGATGGATTAATAAAATAATCGAGCTTTGGGCTCAAATCACTGTGTGCTTAATTGATTTCATTGTTGAATATTTTCGCCGTGCAAAGTTCCAGAAGGTTGAGGATTCGTAGTGTGTTTGTGTGTGTGATTAGCCTCAGAACAGATCTATGGCCTAAAAAAAATTTAACATGGTATTAGAGCTACTTTGAAGGCATGTGGATCAAAGTGTGCACAGGAAGCAGAGTGTTCCGTTGAAGGTTGTGTAGGCTTAGAGGGAGTCTAGGTTCAGAGGGAGACTATGAAGGATTGTCAATTGCCCTATGGAAGTTTGAATCTTCAAGTTTAAGTAAGATCGAAAAGTTCTCAGCCCATGCAAGGACAATCACGAACCATGAGAGAACATTCATGGTGGTGCAAGGAAATTCGTAGATTGTATGAGGGCAAGCATGGATCACGTTGGAAAAGTCATGCCGCATGTGAGGACATCCCTGCACCATGCAAGACAAAGTGAGGCCTAGTACAAAGAAGTCGTGGCACATTTGAGGACGGATATGGTTACATAAGGAAAGTCATGACTAACGCGAGGATGCTCACGAGTATGCAAGGAAAGTCATGGAGTTGGAAGCGTGAAGGAAATACCTTCTTCACTAAGAGGAAGTGTTGGATTTTAGGTAGCTCGAAAGGTATTTCTGAGAGAGGACAACCCACCAAAAAGGAGTTTGTTGGGCGATTTACCAAAAAGTGGGGTTTTGGACCCAAAGTGTGGGTTTAGGACCCAAAGTTTGGGTTTAGGACCAAAAAAGAAATAATTGTTTATTCTAAGGGTCAAGAAGTGAAAACTCTAAGTTCTAGTGGTTTCCTAAATGACCCTAGAGAAAAGTATATAAGGAGCCTAAGGAGAGGCTCATGGGACACATCAATGAGAAGGACTTCATTGTGTTTGAAGGCTAGAAGGATGTAACCATAGGACAACCCTAGAAGAGCCAAGTATAGAGGATGAGTAGGGCTGGAAAAGGGGCCGAGTTCCGTCAATGAAGATGGCTGAGTATTTTTGTTACAACATGACTTAGTTTCCTTTGTGTAGTAACCGCAAGTGAAGAAGTTTTTGGTGCTGAGGTTGAATGGATCCAGGCATAGCCATGTGATAGTCCTATCCATGGTTGAGAAGAGGAGGAGGCCATAGTAGAAATTATGGGGTACCCGTAGCCTACAAAAGGGTCTGACCTGTAGCAGAAAGGGACAAAAAGGGCCAACATCAGATGTGTACAGACCTGATACGAGGTAGTCAGGAAGGGTTGAGACCTACAAGATTTATATCTGTAGGCCGAGGCTTAGATCTGGAGGTGTCAAGGGCAGGAGGAAAGTTTTGTGGTTAGGTCGAGGGCTTAAGCAACTATAGGAAGAAGGACGAGTGCAGGAAGAAGGGCAGATCAAGTAGAGCCAGGGTGATTAAGGCCTAGTCTGGCCAAATGCTGCTTGGACAAATGAGATGAGATTCAAATTTGAAGGGCCGAGGGTCATCTAAGGTAAGTCGAGGGGAAAATCTAATGCTAAAGTTGTAGCAGAGGTCGCTACTGAGATTCAGAGGTCTGGTTAAGGTGAATCTTAGGCATATCATGGTTGAAAGATTGATCTAGGAGGCCATGGGTCTAAGATGGATAAAAGTGAGTCCGTGGCTCTGTCAAAGGGTGGCCAGATTGCCTAGTTTGGTTGTGGAAAATGCTCGGAATAGACCAAGGGTCATTTGGTGACCAAGTGAAGCACAAAGGTTGAGAAAGGCCTAATCTGAGATCAGTATACTAGCCATAATATGGTCAGTGGAAGATCTTTGTCTGTTCAGAAATACAGTTGTGAACAAAGTGTATTTCGAGGGCTAATATATAGTGACCTTTGAGGATATAAGGGACCGTGAGTGTTGATGTTTAAGCGTTGATGTATAGTGCATCTGAAGGAGCAAATACGCTGTTAGTAGCTGGTGGACAGAGGGGTATTTCTCTGTGATCTAACGAGGCAAAGGGCTTGCCAAGTGTCAAGGGAAATGTGGACTGAAAGGGTTGAAGGAGAAGGGCTTCTCCAACAAGTAAGTTGTGTATTTGTTCTTGTCTTCTCATTGGGTAGATTGCAGATTTGTAGTAGATCACAAACCCTAGTTTTGTATACTATGTATACTAACTGTACTAGTGATCGAGAGCCATGATCCCTGGTATAGGAGCCCCATGATTCTTTTATTGATGGATTAATAAAATAATCAAGCTTTGGGCTCAAATCACTGTGTACTTAATTGATTTCACTGCTGAATATTTTCGCTGTGCAAAGTGTTAGAAGGTTGAGGGTTCCTATTGTGTTTGTGTGCGTGATTAGCCTCAACCCATATCTAGGGCCTAAGGAAAATTTAACACCGACCTTATTATGGACCTATGTTCCATAAGCTATTGATACCTTTCTAATTGCACAAGAATCACCTCAATTAGAGCTCGTATGAAAAAGTTATGCCTCTCGGATGTTGACTTATTGAAATTGACCACCATAATTTTTTAGAGGATGCCATGTCAATCCCCATTATTCATGGAGAAGGGGCTAGCCATGTGATCATGATAAAAAAAATATTCTAGAAGAGTCAATATTGTAACTCTATTTAAGAATTGAAGGAGTCAAACCTAACCACTAGTAGGCTATCGAGCTATGTTATAACTGGGCCACTAGGAGGAAAATGGGGTCCATTCTATGTTGAGTCCCTATACTACTAGTAATTACCCCATTACTATTGTAGTTGTACCCCTTATTAATATTGTTGTGCCCCTATTGTCCCCATATTGTTATTACTGTGCTCCATAGAATCCCTCTATTGTTATTTTTGTGGCTTTATATTATTATTGTTATGTCGGCTCGGTTATATTGTGACTCCTTAAACTCCTATATATAGAAAGGAGGTTTTATCATTTGTATCATCCAAGAATTGTTCATTTATGTAATGCAAAGGAGGTTGCCCCCTCGAAGAGGCTGAATTCTAAGGCGTTGATCTATCTTTTCTTGAGCTGGTTTCATAACATTTGGTATTAGAGCTTTGGATTTTAGGGTTTTGCTGCTCCAAACAGGTCATCGTGGCATTTTCGTTATAACTTTTTTTCTGCGACGTTTCAGAGGCTAAAAAAAACCCATTTGAGAAGACATCACACTGAATCTCAGGTCCAAATTTCAGAGCCTTTCGCGCTATATTTTCGGAGATATGAACTGAGGAAGTTGGTTCTTTTGCAGAACCCTGAATTACATTCAAAACAGGTGACTTGGGGAAAATCGTCATAACTTTCTATCTGAGCATCAGATTGAAATTTTGTAAGAAGGTAAAGAAAGAGGACGGATTGTAGTTTCTTGTATATATTTTTCAGAGCCAAAGGTCAAAATAGGGACACGTGGCACGTCGTACAAGTTCGCTCTACTGAATTAGTCTATAATCAGGTCACTATGGGAGATTTGGCATAACTCTTCATTGGAGAATCCAATTGGGGTCAGACTAGTGGCATTAGAAAGAGGAAATAGAGGGCTACCATAGGTCGCAATTTCAGAACTGGATGATTGAAAATTACAAAGATACATTAGAGGCAACATCGAGCTCCTACAAATTGAAAAAAGGTGTGTATATTTTTTTAAATGTTTGCTTAAGCTTGGTTTGAAAAATTATTTTGAAGGAATTCAAAGGGCATAGTGAAACATTATTATCAGTAATTGATGCCCCGAAGAAAGAAAATGGAAACACCTAGTAGGCGACCTGAAATCTCTAGCATGACTCATGAAGAAGAGGAAGAAATGCA
>APFE030727031.1:271731-296603 GCA_000404065.3 Pinus taeda | reverse complement strand
ATTGTTCATTTATGTAATGTAAAGGAGGTTGCCCCCTCGAAGAGGCTGAATTCTAAGGCGTTAATCTATCTTTTCTATCTTTTCTTGAGCTGGTTTCATAACATTCTATTTGAGTGCATTTTGTTCCATAGATGAGCAGAGAAGCTGAGAGTGGATAGAGAGAGAGGCTTTGTGCATTGTAGCAGCCCACGGGCCACATGTCTCTTCTTTGTACTTGTATCCATTTCCATTTAGAGAAAGAGAGAGCATAGCAACCTCACCTTCTAGCTGGGTTGTCTCCCGAAAGGGTTTTCCAGGGTATATCTTGTGTTCTTATGGTTGTGAGTGATTGTATTTTTTCCTGTTCTCTATTTTCTGCATTTTACATATTGCATGGATAAAATAGTAACTTAATAAATCCATAAGTCTAAGGAAAAATAACCCTCATAGTATAGATTTTAGATTTTTAAGTATAATTTTTTTTATATTTGTTGTGATGAATTGTCCAGTGGAATATCCACGACTGTTTATGGATTAGCTCTCTTTTCTTAGCTTGTGCTATAATATTTATTTTTCATAGAATAGACATAGGTGCTCTTGGTTACTGCAAAGCTACTAGGTCAATCCATTGAGGGACTACAAGTAACGTGGAACAGGAGATCTAGGCCCAAGCCTTCATCTCATCCTTTTTCTAGTGCTATAGGTATTCAAATTTAGTGGCTAGACAAACTGATTTTTGGGGTATCTTCAATGAGGGTGAGATCCTAGTACTGCTACAATTGGTTTATTGGTATGAAAAATCTTGAATGAGGAGATATTCATAGTGGAATTGGGAAGCTTGCGTTGACGTTCTAAGCTAAATTAGGTGAGAAAGTCTCTTAACTTCTATCTTAATTTCTACTCCAAAAGAAAAGTTGATTTAGAAGGGGTTGTGATCGCAGTCCGACACATGGGAGGTAAGCAAGACAAAGGTAAGCCTCATTGCAAGAACCACATTTATTTAAAATTCTTAATCGCTTTACTCTTTTTTTCATATAAAAATTAGAAATACAAAAACATAATAAAATCCAAACTTGTGCATAAATTTAGATCTTAATAGCTAGATTATTAGAAATTGTTGTAAAGACCTGTTTGGTTCCAACTATGTTGAAAGTCACTATGTAGCAGATTAAATCTGCAGTGCTAAGTATAAGTTGCCAGGTGGGCATATCTTCTCTTTGAACATATAAAAAGCCTAAGTAGTGGCAGTTGAGCAGTGAACAACAAGAGTTGAGGAAGTTGAAGTGCCAGATGGGAAGACCTCTTTTTGATCAAATACAAAGAACTGACATGTAGGAGATTAAGCCTAAAGAACGAAGTCAAGAAGCCTAGTTGAAGAGTAGAAAGTTAAGGTGTATAGGTCCAGTGGCTATGATCAGGCTTGAAGGCGCAAACCTGAGGGTTGCATTGTTAGATATAATTCACTAAAGAATTTGTTGAGGACCAAAATTTAGTGATGATAGATCCAACAAACAACTTGAAGACGTAGGTTGGTGCCTATAGTTTGCCATGTTGGTGCTCACTTGTGGGGGATTGGTGTCTCCTATAGGTTGGTGCTTACTTTGCTGATTGGTGCTTAGCTAGGGGAATGAAATCTCCTATAGGTTGGTGCATATGAAAGTTTTAAGTTGGCTCTTACTTTGTACAAGGAAGTTTATAAAATATTTATAAAGAAAAATTGTACAAGTGTTTCTTATGTAAAGATATGTGTTCCATGATTTATGTGCATCAATTTTTTAAAAGATAAAAATAGTTAAAAGCAACGAAATACTGATTCACCCCCCTCTAAGTGTTTCCAACAATTGGTGTTAGAGCAGGTTCTTTCAGACACAACCTAACCGCTGGAAAGTAGACCTCAAAAACATAGATGGTAAAGTCAAGAAGGTGTGACTCCAAACCCTCAAAAGAAGTCTCCTCCATAGTCATGAATACAAAACCTTTTAAAGAAGTTGAAGACAATCAAAAGAGATAGTCAGATCTAGAAGAAGGCCACATCATTGATTTTGAAGCAGAATATGAGGCTGCACTAGAACAAATAGTCAAGCTTAGAAAATAAAATATAAGGCTTAAAGAGCAGTTGCAAAATCTTGAGGAGAAGAATCATAACATTGATGAAAGTGAATTTGTTCTTTTGAGACTTCAAGAAGCAATTAAGAGAGAAGAAATGTTGACAAGTCAGCGAAAGGAAATGAGGATTATGAGAATCTAGAAGCAAAAGTTGATAAAAAACAGAAAGAGTAAGAGCGAAAATTTGAAGAAGTCATCCCCTTGAAAATTCAGCTAGAAGAAGCAAAAAGAACAGAGGAAATAATGAAAATCCAACTAAAGAAAAGGGAAGAAAATTGTGAGAGGCTTAAAGTAGAGATTGTCTCATTAAGGAATAAAGTAGACAAGCTCAACAAGAACTTGAAAAGTTCTCAAATGCTCGGTGATATGCTGAGTAGTCAAATATCACCATACGACAAAACATTTCTTGGTTATGTGGGCAAGACTTCATACAAAGAAGATGCGAGCCTTAAGTCACCAAAAAATAAAATTGAAGACAAGATTGTAGGTCATGATAATATTATTCATAGCCCCAACCATAGTGGAAGCAATTGAAGAAATCGAGATGAGTTTGGAAGAGCTACTACATTTAGAAGTTGTGTTGATGCCCTCAAGGGATCCCTACACAATGCAAGTAGTAGTGAAATAAGAGACAAGGATCAACAAAGAGTTGAATCTTCTCGAAAGCAAGACAATTTCAGAAGAACTGCTTCATCAAGACAATCCTTCTCATCTAGGTACCAAACTATATTTCTTGGTCATTGTTTTTCATGTACAAATTTTGGACATAAAGCAAGGGATTGTAAAGCCTATGATAGGGATGATTATAGAGGCACTTATTAGACCTCTAGAAGCAAAATTGCAGGCAATCAAATCAAAGTGTCCAATGGCTACAACAAAAGGAATCATAATTCATTCGCTCCCATATTCAAGTACAATATAAAATGCTACAAATGCCATAATTATGGGCATATAGCATGTGATTGCACAAGCAACATGAAATGGTCTCCTAAACAAATCAAGGAAGAAGATATATGTACCAGGCATAAAGAAAAATACACCAAGGTGTGGAGAAGTAGTGAAGCAACATCTAGCTAGAGAAGAGGAGCGTCAAGGGAGACTTGTGGATTGCAGCCCTCTCTAAACATAGGGGAATCATTTGACAAGTATCATATTGTGTCTCAAAAGTTGGACGTTGCAATCTCAAAGGGTGCCAGTGATCATGAAATTCAGAGACTTGTTTCAGAGATTCCAAAGATTATTTTGTAATGTATTAGTACAGATGAGACAAGTTTGGCAATAGCACAAAAGTTTTTTAAGAGATTGTATGAGAATCCATCAAGCAACTTACATGTTTGAACCCATATTGCTGTATTGGTGACCATCCGTGATGTTTGCAAAGGGTTTTGAAGGAACTGACAAGTTGGGTTGTTTATTCAGATTAGGAATGCAAATCCAACAGGAAATAATTATTGTACTTATTCATTCTGAACTAATTGAACTTATGAAATGTACCATGCATCTTGCTAAACTTGTGGATGGAGGACATAACGCTGTGGCAATTGAATGTGCTATCTTTCTTGTTCAACATGTGTTATTCAAGAACCCGGGGTTGAACTCGGGGTTAGTGCATTTGAGCTCTACAATCCTATTGAAGCTCTAGGAAAGGTTGTTGCAACTTGGAAATACTAATAGGGGGTGAATCAATATTTATTTCCAATTAGTTAATTTTAATCTTCAGATCATTGAATTCACATTAATCAACATCACATTACATAAATAATAAACAACACCATTCAACAATGCACAATAATGAAGACAATATACACGAGATTTTAGGTGGAAAACCTTTCAGGAGAAAAAACATCAAATGCTTCTTAATATGTCTTCAAAAGTTTTACATCAAGATTTTCAGCTCCAACCTGAAGGACGCTCCCATTCCCTGGTTTACCAGTTCCAATTGGAAGGATGCTCCAACGCCCTAGTTTACAGGCTCCAACCTAAAGGATGCTCCAACACCTTGTTTACCAGCTGCAACTGGAAGGATGCTCCAACATCCTATGTAGGCTCCAACCTACCCTAACACCACCCTACCTCCTTGAAGTGTTCTCATGCTCTGACTTGAAGGAGACTCCACTCTCCTTCCTTGCACCACCTTGCCACCCTAACAGCCAATAGACCATGTTTCACAATTTTCAGATTGGATCTACCTATGCTCAAAATCAATACAAAGAAACTACGATACAAGAAACTGCTATACAATCTTTGTCAATCAACTCTGCCTCTGCTCAATTTGCATATCAAACCCTAGCATCAATCAAATCTGCTTCTGCACAGAACATCAAACTTTATCAATTCATTGCTCAACATCAACATCTCTGCAACAATTTATTATCCATCTATAATCAAATAAGCTTTTGCTTGGCATACAATCTCTGTTGCTCTTGTTTAGTATCAATAACAAACCCTAACAACAACACTACTCAACATTTTTATAATGGTAATCAACATACATATTAACCAAGTACCCTATTCTCTCAGTGATGCCTGCATACATTAGTGTTGGCATAAATATTTGCTTAATACATCAACATTGCTCAAGGATACATCCAACAAATAACCCCTAACAACAAGATGTTCTCATCAAACCCTAATGTGATCAAACTCTAGCACAAACCCTTATACATTAGATAGTTATACAATCATTGTTCTGTACATGAAGCCATACAAGTCTTTACTAAGTTCTGCCCTTAATACCATCAACAGCAAAAACCCTGTCAACTTAGTTTTGCATCTGCTCAAAACTACCCTCTGCCAACCTAAAAGTAATGGCTTAAAAATAACTCTGCTCTATCAATAACTTGGCTCACAATATGAACATGCTCATGCACAAATTAACAACATTCCCACTATCATCTATTATCAAACTGAAGAGCTCCTTGCGATATAGAAACCCTAGCAATGACCAACTATGTATTTTTAACTCAGAAGTACCTCTCTCTACATCAGTGCTCAACAACATATATGCTCAGAGATCATAAGGCCTCAAGTCTGCTGTTAGGTTCACACTTTCTTTGCTAGAGCTGCGTCAAATGAATGGTTCTTGAATTGATATCATGTGACTATCTTTTTCAGATCTTGTACTTGAATTGCCAACATATCACAATTAAATTTGTTTGTCACCATCACACTGGTTTTTATCGATAGATTGAAATACTTATTAACAGTGCAGGACAACAACAATCACTAATTCATCATTCAAACCCTGACCAACCCTAGCATCATTAATATACTATTGGACATATGACAATGTATGGCAATATATACAAGCTACATCAACTGCCAAACCCTAGGCACTGTCAAACATATTCTGTCATCCAAAATACGAGGGGACACAAGGCATTCATGCAGTTCGACTTACATAATTGTAGTGATTCAGTAAGGGCACAGTTGAAGTAGAGGGAGACACCAACAACAAGGTTTTCAACAATGAGAATTTCTAGAGAAATTCTTAGGAGGTTTCCAACATCCCAGTGTTAGGAAGGGAGGCCAAGATTTCCAACAGAGGACTCTGAAGTATGTGAAAATTCCTCAACAGGAATCCCTACTACAGCGAACTGATGTTACTTCTCCTACTTGTTAATCCATACAAGTTATTTACTGTGTGCTATGGCAAATATCGAAGTAAATACTACTACAGCCTTCACTTAATTAATTATTGTAAGGAAACAAGAGACTAAGCAACAAAGAAAATACAACACAATGACACCGTTATTTTTGGACAAATGTCCCCGGAAAAACCCAATGCGGGAAAAATGGTGCAATAGCTCTGAGGGTTTATTATTATTAAGCCGTAGCAAATTCTGAATACATCTCTGAATACCTCACAGGGTTATTCAGTTACAAAGATGAATACTGCAGAAAGATTGGTGAGATTACCTCACACAATCACTGAGAAAATCCCAGATGATCCAGATACTGAATGAATGGCCTCTGGTAAGCCCTATGCTGCTCTGCACAGTCCTCACACAGGCTTTGCGTCAACCCATCTAGGCTCTACATCACTCAGTCTGTTGATCGATTTGCTGCCTGAAGTCTCTGCTTTTAGCCTCCCGGTCTCACACCCCGACTCCTAACTTTTGAAACCGACTCTCCTCAGCAAAATCTCTGACTCTCTCTCACCCTTTGCGCTGCCTCTGCGGGGCCCTTTGTGGCCCTGCGTTTGGGCTACTGGATCACTCTCTGCCTCTCTCTGCTGATGATTCTTCGGCTAAGAAAATCTCTCTCTGGATGCTAACCCTGCCCCTCAACTGCAAGAAATCTCCTCAATCGAATTTCCTCTTGAGAACTTCTCACCTCAAAAATTTGATTTCTTGATCTCTCTCGGTGTATCTTCCAATTGTCACTCAAGCCCCTTCTTATATCTTCCTGTTGGACAACCAATGACCTAGATTAACTCCTAATCAAAGGATCAGATCGTTTTGACTTGATCTTTGTCTTTTTCTAAAAGTTACACCCACAATTAGATTAATACCCATCAATATTTTAGTTTTCCTAAGTTTAGACTTAGGAACTCCATTAAAAATATTAATTATTTTAATAAAGTCGTCTCTAGGTGGAATTTCCCAAAACGGTTTCTGGGTTCTTTGGAATGCATGTGCTTAAGCCTCCTTGCAAACTTTGAGGCCTAGATCACATCCGATGCTACCCCAAATCAACACTCCCTCTTAGCGAGGAATGTGCTCTAGCAATATACTGCCGTTGCATACTGCTTTGACTCTTAAGCATCGTCCTCTGCGCTGTTGATGTCTGACATGCTATCCACCAACTACTGCGCTACTGCTGCCTTTGACACTGCCGCTGTCAATGCTACATCTGTACTACAACTCCCTCTCAAACGTTGCATCTGTTATGCTGTTAGCGCTGCCACTGCTAACACTACATCTGTACTGCAATTCAATTGTTGAGAGAAGCAACTGAAAAACATCGAAAATTACTGAACTAATTGTGTTCAGTATTATACCACGTGAATGCTGGAATTGACTGCTGCTAGTCTCTGCGTTGACCCTCTGAATCTACTGTGCTGCTACTGGCTTCTTCTCTATGCCATCTGCACTGCTGCCAACTCTACTCTGCGCTGTTCAGTTTGTGTTGGTCCTAGCCATTGCAACTGTCTCCCCAACACTCCTCGTTATCAACTGACACTAGTCCATCCTGTTACTACTGATTTGGGATTTCGTAGAAAGGTATTGATCCAAGAGGTGGACTCCTCAAGGATCATGCTCATTTGTAGCTCTTTCGAACTACAACTCCAAATCAGCGCACCTCCTTCCTAGAGGTATCTCGGTTGTCATGGATAACTCCTCTTCGATCTTCGCAGCTGCAACCTTAGGATCGTGCTTCTCATCCTTGTCCTTTTTCTTTAGAGGACACTGGGATGCATAGTGGCCCATCTCGCCACATCTAAAACACTTCACCTTGGAGATGTCCTTCTTTCGTCTCTGTTGCCCTTACTGTCCCTTCGATGCAAGGGCTGCATTATCCTCCTCCTCCTTGGGCTTCGACCCACTGTTGCTGTTGCTTTCGTCAAGTTTGACCTTGACCAGGTCTCTCCTCAGCTCCTCTTGTTTTAGAGCTGCCCACATCTCATCCCAATTAGGCAATACTGCTCTGCCTAGGATACTCTGGACAAAGACTTGCCACTCATCTGAGACAGAATTGAGGGCTAATCTAACTAACTCTGAATCCTGAGGTGTATGCCCCGTAACAGACAACTCATCACGAGTTTCCTTCAGCTTCGTGAGGAATGAATCCACATGCTCTCCCTTCTACATTTGAGCAGATCTCAGCTTCTGCTCCAAGTACATCTTCCGCTGCTCGGAAGATCCCTGATATAACGTGGCCAAGGCATCCCACATCTCCTTAGTAGTCGCTCTGCTAGCAACTTGTCACACCACATGATCCTTGACTCCATCCAGGATCATCCTCTTGGCCTTTGCCATCTCAGCCTTGTACTCCTTTAGCGAATCTGCATCCGTAGGTTCAGCTACTACGCTGTCGACATATGTCTTGAGGGCATGCTCATCTAGAAGGAAATACATTCTAGCCTTCTAGATGACATAGTTGGATGCTCCGTCCAAACTGTCTTCATCCCTCAAGCCACTGGTTGCCATATCTTCCAAAAAACATGTCGAAAATCTGCCTATTGGAGCTCTGCGTCCCACCAACTCTCTCATGTTGAGGCTTTAGCGTTTCTCCCTCTGCCCCGACAAAAATTTGAACTGGAAGTCCTTTTCTCCGACACTTACTCAGAGAGAGATTGCCTCAAAATTTTAGCCCATCGGCTAAGAATAACGCAAACCCTTTGGGGTTTTGATCTGCTGCCTCCTGCAAATTTTTCGAAATCCCTTCTTCTGCCCAGCGCTGGATCTACCGGCTCTGCTCCTCTTGCTTCACCTGCACCTCTGATACCATGTGAAAATTCCTCAACAGGAATCCCTACTATAGCAAACTGATGTTACTTCTCCTACTTGTTATTCCATACAAGTTATTTACTGTGTGCTACGACAAATATCGAAGTAAATACTACTGCAACCTTCACTTAATTAATAATTATACAGAAACAAAAGACTGAGCAAGAAAGAAAATACAACATAATGACACCGTAATTTTTGGACAAACGTCCCCGGAAAAACCCAATGCGGGAAAACCGGTGCAACAGCTCTGAGGGTTTATTATTATTAAGCAGTAGCAAATTCTGAATACATCTCTGAATACCTCACAGGGTTATTCAGTTACAGAGAGAAATACTCGCAGAAATATTTGTGAGATTACCTCACACAATCACTGAGAAATCTCGGCTGGTCGGAATACTGAATGAATGGCCTCTGGCAGGCCCTATGTTGCTCTGCGCAGTCGTCTCATAGGCTCTGTGTCAACCCCTCTAGGCTTTGTGTCACTCGGTCTGCTGAGCGATTTGCTGCCCAGAGTCTTTGCTCTCAGCCTCCCGGTCTCACACCCTGGCTCCCGGCTTCTGAAACTAACTCTCCTCAACAAAATCTCGGACTCTCTCTCACCTTCTGCGTTGCCTCTGCATGGGCCTTTGTGGCCCTACGTCAGCCTCTGCGTGGGCTTGGGTCAGCCTTTGCATCTGGGCTACTGGATCACTCTCTGCCTCTCTCTACTGATGATTCTCCGACTAAGAAAATCTCTCCCTGGATGCTATCCCTACCCCTCAATTGCAAGAAATCTCCTCAATCGAATTTCCTCTTGAGAACTTCTCGTTTCAGAAATTCGATTTCTTGATCTCTCTCGGTGTATCTTCCAAATGACCCTCAAGCCCCTTCTTATATCTTCCTGTTGGACAACCAACGACTTAGATTAACTCCTAATCAAAGGCACAGATCATTTTGAATTGATCTCCGTCTTTTTCTAGAAGTTACACCCACAATTAGATTAAAACCCATTAATATTTAATTTTCCTAAGTTTAGACTTTGGAACTCCATTACAAATTTAAATTATTTTAATAAAATCGTCTCTAGGTGGAATTTTCCCAAAATGGTTTATGGGTTCTTTGGAATACATGTGCCTAAGTCTCCTTGCAAAATTTGAGACCTAGAGCACATCCGATGCTACCCCAAATCAGCAAAGTAGGTAGTGCGAATTGCTAGTGCGAGTTAGCTCGACAACCAATGTGAGTTTCAGAGGCAGCAGTTCGAGATTCAGTTTCGGGAGGTGATCCAGAGGAAGTGCTAGTTGTCTCAGAGAGTCTTAGTAGGTAGTGAGATTACCCGAAAGGATTTCTGGAGGCTGTACGAATTTCCCAAAGTCAACAATGCGCATTTCTGGGCTGCAATGTGTACCATGGAGTGCGAGTGGCTAGGAGGAGGTCAAATTGATTCGCTAGAGGGAAAAGTGATTTCCCAGTTATTTTGCCAATTGAGATAAAATTGCCGGAAGCTTTACTAGTGAATAGGAAAGCAGTTGTATTCTCTATTTTGCTGAAGATTAATAATAATAAAACCTTCATATGTTGTATCGGTTTTCTCCACATTGGGATTTTTCCAGGGACGTTTGTCCAAAAATATTGGTGTCCAATTTTATGCGTATGCATTATTTTCTCAGTTCCAGTATTTAATTTTGTGAAGAATTGCAGAACTGAATTTATCATTATTTGCCGTAATATCTAGATTCTATGGAGACAAATAAATTGCATAAGTTAGGAGATAAATATCCAGTTACTGCATTCGTGGAAATTTCACATGGTATCGAAGCATATCTAGCGCAAAGGGTTTGCCGCAAAAGGGTTTTGTAGGAGTAAATCAACGTAGGGCCTAGAAGAGAAAGCATACGGTGTTTTATAACCTAGTCTATTGATTTCTCTAGTGTATTTGAGTTCACAAATTTTCTAGAGATGGCCACAATAGGATTGAGAGATCAGGATAGGTTGGATGGAGTGTCCAAATTTGGAATTTGGAAGGCCAGGATGTTGTTTCTATTGGATGAGCATGATATGAAGGAGTTTTCTATAACAGTCATTGTTGTACCAACATATACCATCCAGTTTCATGAATACAGGTGGGACAATGCCAAACCGAAGAGGATGATTCTTAATGGAGTTAGGGATCACATTGTTCCACATATCGTAGAAAAGGGAACAATAAAGAAAATGTGGGATGCCATTGTTAAACTGTATGAGGATCCCTCAAGGAAAGGTTGAGAACCATCAAGATGAACAAGGGTGAGATGTAACCTCCTATCTCACCAGGATTCAGTTTATCAGAGATGAACTTGCTGCAGTTGGAGAGAAGTCAGATCATGATGAGCTAGTGCATATAGCATTCAATGGGTTTACCAAGGAATGACATATGTTTGTCCAGGTGGTGTCTGGGCGTGACAAGCTTCCATATTGGGATCGCCTATGGAGTGATTTCACTCAAGAGGAGCTGAGGCTTAGCTTGGTTAAAGGCACTACCAACAACAGGGGAAAGGTAGGAAAGGTGAAGGAGGAGCAAGAGAATGTCGCTCTTGCAAGAAAATGTTAAGCAAAGAAGGGTCTCAGTAAGGGACAAGAGTCGAACGCAATAAAGAAGGACCTGTCAAAGTCAAATGTTTTGGTTGTGGTGAACTCGAACACTATGTCAGCCAATGTCCTAATCGAAAGAAGGAAAAGAAGGGGAAGGAGACGACTGCTTTAGCAGAGATCGAGAATTTGTCTTCTGGGCTGGAGGATGAATTCGCACTTATAGCAACAATATCCTCAGGAGGAGTATGACACTTCAGTATGCCAAACCGGGCACGGTTCGAGGAAGGAGCAACAAGGAGATCTAAATCATAGGCCAGGATGGCTTGACTAATGGATCAAATCCAGTTGTTGAGTATGCGATTCCTCAATTGGACCATTATCCTTGCTATGGGAGCTCGAGTATTAAAATAACAGTGAGATCAAGACTCACTATTGCAGTGATAGTAGCAGTGCAATGGCATCAACAATGTGAGATCAGAGTAGCATAATAGAAGTGCAAATTGTTCAACTACAACATGTAGCAGGAGAATTAGAGGAGCGCAGCGATAGCATGGTGGACAATGATTGCTGGAGGATTTTCTTCACAGAGATTTCCGGCTTCTCAGTGGCAAAAGGAGATCCATTTTATTTGCAGAAGAGGAGTGCGAGTTGCTCTAGGGAGGATGCAATCTCTCCAGAAGTGCAAGTTGGCTGAGGCAGAGTGAGTTGCCGGGGAAAAGAGAAACTTTGCCAAATCAGTTCGATTTGCAAAGGAGAAGCGTTTTCTAGTTTGTGGCTCAATTTTCCAGTGGAAGCCATGGTTATTTCTAACAATACGAGTTTAAAGGAGATGACGTAGTAAATTGCCAATACGCAGCTGCAGAGGTCGATTCAGGGTCTCAAAGGGAGGTCAAATTGATTGGGAGGGGCCAAGTAGCTTTTAAGAGGTAAGATCAGCTAATAGAAGTGAAGGAATAAATTTACCAGAGGTTTGCTAATTGAGGACAACTTGTTGTAATATTTTCCAATCACAGTTGTGGACACTAGTAGCGTGGATCAATTCGGCTACAACATGTTCCCACAAATCAACAGGTTGCAGATATACTCACAAAGGCCTTGGGCAAAGCAAAGTTTGTCTACTTCAGGGATAAGATGGGAGTAGTGGAGAACACCTTCCTCGCTAAGAGGGAGTGTTAATTTTTGTTAATAGTGGACAGGTGTTCTAGTCTCTATGGTGTCCAAGAGGCTAAGGAACACGAGATCTCCCTAAGTATAACTTAGGAAAAATGTTTCACAAGAAACACCTTAGAAACACTTCAATTAGCTTAATTGACTAATTATTAAAATTTCCCTAAGTATAACTTAGGAAAAATGGTTAATTAAATCTGATTAATTGAGGAAAATTGATTTTGTTCTAGAGACTTCCAGAAAAGTCACTTAATGGTTTCAAGATGATATTAGCCATCAATTGTAATTAGATCATGGCCATTGGTTGCTCAACAAGAGATTATAAGAGCAAGTTGATGGGGTTTGAAGAGGACACACAAGACATTCAAGCATTTCGACTTACCTAGTTGCAATGCTTAAGCAAGGGTGCAATTGAAGCAGAGGGAGACACTAGCAGCGGGGTTTTCAGCAGTGAAAATTTCCGAAGAAATTATCAGGAGGTTTCTAGCATTCTAGTGTTAGGAAGGGAGGCTGAGATTTCTAGCAGATGAAGCCGAAGTAGTAGTGTAAATTGCCAATGCGAGTTTCAGAGGCAACGATTTGAGATCCAGTTTCGAGTGTTGATCTGAAGGAAGTGTGAGTTGTCTCAGAGAGCAACAACATGCAGTGAGATTGCCAAAAAGGATTTCCGGAGGCTGTACGAATTTCCTAGAGTCACAAGCGCACTTTTTTGGGTTGCAGTGCGAGTGTTCGGAAGGAGTGCGAGTGGCTAAGACGAGGCCAAATTGATTCGCTGGAGGGAAAAGTGATTTCCTAGTTATTTTGCCACTTGAGATAAAATTATTGGAAGCTTTGCCAATGAATAGGCAAGTAGTGGTATTCTCTATTTTGCCGAAGATTAATAATAATAAATCCCTCATCTGCTGCAATGGTTTTCCCCATGTTGGGGTTTTTCCAGGGAAGATTGTTGAAAAATATTGGTGTCCAATTTTATGTGTGTGTATTATTTTCTTAGTTCCAGTATATAATTTTGTGAAGAATTGCAATAGTGAATTTATCGTTATTTGCCGTAACATTTCTGAAGACAAATAAACTACATATGTTAGGAGATAAATATCTAGTTATTGCATTTGTGGAAATTTCATAGGAAAGACTTCAAGAAAGATGGCCATAACCATGGTACCAACTAAGGGGGAGGAAAGGGGGGTTTCAACATCTCTAAGTATTATAATGAGAAGAGGGACCACTTGTGGAGGCATGAGGTAACCCTTTCTTCTGTGTGCTTTTTCCACCCTTCTGGTGTGTCTTTTATTTTAATGGTTTATCTTTAAATCTTGATGAAGACATCACTATAACGTACAATGTAGATTCATAACTTGAGGAAAAATCACAAAATGCAACATTAGTTGCAATCTCACGTGTTCAGCAAAATCAAAATGTAAAAAACAATTTTTCAAAAGACCAAAAACAAAAAGCGATTGCAAGATACGTTCCACCACGCCTTCAAAAGCAAAGAACCTAGTCTCCAAGAAGAAAGAACACTAAGCTTACAACACCACTGACAAACATGAGGAGGAGATTATGACCTAAAACCCTGAAGCTTAAAGGGATCATAAGAGACAAAAAAATCAAAATACTTGTAGATTTTGGTAGTACTCATATAAATATTGATCTTGCTAAACAACTTAATCTTTGTGTACCCAATCAAGGAGCTGACCATGACTGTCGCTAATGTGTTAAGGTTCGAGGAAATAGGAGAATGTCATAAGGTTTCAATCCAAATACAAGAACTATAACTACAAACAGAACTCTATGCCCTACCACTCAAAGAAATAGATATAGTGCTAGGTGCGGAATGGTTAACAAAGTTAGGAAGCTATACTACAAACCTTGAAGAAAAGTTCATGAAGTTTAATTGGCAAGGTCAACGCTGTAAATTATATGGTATTGGCGCTCCTAGCCTCAAAGAAGATGCAAATGCACGTGAGATTCCCCAACACACGAAGCAAAAACAAAGTTAAATTCACAAAAGCAAATAGATGTCATTCCATAGCAACGTGTTCAACTAGAGAAAACTTTGCTTATTATGCTTTGAGGACAAATCATCTCTGAGAGGGTGGCAATGTTATGAATAAAATAATAATTAAATAAATAATAAGATATTAATAATATCATAGACCATTTATAGATGGTCATGTGGTGGCAACAGCCCCTGGAGATGGATAACTTTTTCCTTTGCACTCGGTTTTTGGACAACACCTTTCAAAGAACCTGCGACAAATATTAGTTTTTACTATGTTGATAGTTATAGGCAATTTTTGTTTCTTTGGGAATTATGTTTATGATGCATATATGCTATGTTTTTTTTCGTGATTATGTTGGACAATTTTTGAACATTTAAGTCTGTGCACCAAAATGGCAGACTTTATCTTTTTAGGGGATCCTATAGTATGTAAATTTCAACTCTTAATGAAAATTACTGATTTTTTTGTTTTTTTATTTTTATTTTTTTTATTTTATTTTATTTTATTTTATTTTTTTATTTTATTTATTTTTTTATTATTTTATTTTATTTATTTTTTTTATTTTATTTATTTATTTTTTATATTTTTTTCTGGAAAAAAATATTAATATATAAAATAAATAATTAATTAATTAGTCACAACTATTAGTTATGAAGGGTCGAAGGTCGAATAACATGGCCATTCACCTTCGTGGCCAGTGAATGCCTATATAGGCAACCACCACGAAGGCATGTAATCATCATTCATTCATTCTCAATAATAAAAATTAGTAAATTACTTATATAAACTTACATTACAAATACAAGTAAATACACCAGATCATAATTCTTGTTGTAACATAGCTTAGGAGACCAAGCTTGCTTTATGCTTTTTCCAATACTCCTTTTAGATGTAGCATGAAATGTTGAGGAACTAGGTGATGGCTAATGATGGGGGTAGAGCTCATGCGAGGATTTTTCCCACATGCTTACTAAATCCCTACCATCTTTTGCATTTTTCTTTTCTTTAGTTGTAGCTTCATATGCTTTGATCATTCTTTCAACTGCATCAACCTCTTAGGGAAAATTTTTGGGTCTTGACTCAAAGATGAGGATATAAGGGTCCAGTGCCAATTACAAATGACAATCAACCCAAAGAGTGGATGTGGATAATAAGGAAACATGGAATGTGGTAAATATGGATTACCTTGGGCACACTACAATCTTTGCCTCCTATTAGTGCCCCTCGTGAAGGAGAGACCTTAGGGGAGGTCACACTTGATTAGGGGCAAAGGATAACCTCCTAGGTGAAGCATGGGAACAAGGGCACAATCAAGAGCAGTCAATCTTCCATCTTAGCCTGTGGTCGATGTTAGTATGCCCCAAAATATTAGATGAAAGCACATGATTACAAAAATGGTTAATGTATCTTCTGCTAGATGATCCACCTTCCTTCAAGAAGCATCCTAGATAGGGGAGAGCATTGACCGAAGCATAAGTGGAGAGCTCTGATGTCAAGCTATCTGTGAAACTATCTGATTATGGTACTCTGAACTTTGACATCATCAATATAGGTACAAGATTTGCCCATATCATGGGTCACATATGGCGAAGAAAATGAGGTACACTGAAGTGAAATTAAGGGGTAATAATGCCAAAGCTCATTCCTCCAAAAGTCATCTGCACTTGACACTTCCACATCATCAAGTTGGAAAGGTCTTGCAATTTGTCTTTGTCTCTGAGACTAAAGGAAGTCATATTGTTCTGCTTGGAACAGACCGCTAGACAAAATATATTAGCAACCTAAAACAATTTATCACATGTCCATAGTGCTTTTTGCAAGCATGGATCTTGGGCATCCCATCCCTGAAACCTTTCGACAACTTGTCCTGCCATCGATATATGGATTCCTAGAATGTTTCAAAAATGTGTTCTTATAACATGTAGAAATTTTCAATTCATCGTATGCAAACCTTCAAACTAAAACTAGCTAGAAACTTCAAGAACTCTCAAAACTGTTGTGGTTATGCTAGATCTACAAACACATCGCTAACTGAAAACTGTAACATCGAATAGAATAAGTCCCTGCGACACTTGAATCACGTCTGTTTTCTTTCTTTGCTATAGAAGTAAACTGTATAAAATCAATCACTACAGACTCTAGTTGCCGATGTTCTAATAGAGACCCTGCCTACTTAAATAGAGTGTGAAAATTTGGTTGCCCAAATTTCTATTGCAACAACTGATTATGTTTCTTCTATTTGTTAATTACTGTACAACATTATTTATTGTTTCCTACAGTAAACACCAAAACTAATACATTGCAGCCTTCACAATTTAAATAAAATGCGGAAACAAGAAAGAAATACAGAACACATCTACACAATTATTTTTGGACAAATGAACCCGGAAAAATCCAGTGTGGGAAAACTAGTGCAACAGCTGAGGGTTTTATTATTATGTAGTAGTTCTGAATACAATCTCTGGATGCTTTGCTGGCTATCCAATACAAAGAATATCATTGATAGAGAGATAAGTGAGATTACCTCACATTATCACTGGAAACCTTGGCGGATCCAACCAATGAATGGCTAGCCCCTGACTACCTATGTGCAGTCTCTATGTAATCAATGCGTAGGCCCTGCATCACAAGTAATGGGGTGTGCTTCAATCCTCCTTGTTGATCGATTTGCCTTTGAGACTTCGATTTCTGCCCTCTCGGTCTCACACCCCGGCTTTTGGCTCTGGAAATCAATTCTCCAACAAATTTACGGATTCCCTTTGGGCTTTTGTGCTGCCTCTACGTGGCCCTGCGTGAACCTCTCTAGCTTCTTTGCTGAGTATTTCCAGATCAAGAGAAATCTCCAACTGGAACTATCTCTGCCCCTCACTGCAAAAGATCACTTCAAAATTCTTTCTGGCAACTGCTTTGCTTTAGAAAATCGATCTTTTGATCTTCACTCGATGTGTACTCCAAGTGCCCCTCAAGCCTCTTCTTATATCTTTTTGTTGGACAACCAATGACCTAGATTAACTTCTAATCAATGATTCAAATCGTTTTGTCTTGATCCTTGTCTTCTTTTAGAAGTTTCACCTATAATTTAGATTAACACCCATTAATTATTTTATTTTCCTAAGTTTAGACTTAGGCCTCCATTAAAAATAATTAATTATTTTAATAAAACTATCTCCGGGGGGAATTTCCCAAAACGATTTTTTGGTATTGGAGAATGCATGTGAAGAAGAAGAAGAAGAAGAAGGCATGTGCCTAAGCCTCCTTGCAAATTTTGAGACTTAGAGCACGTCCGATGCTACCAGAAATCAACACTCCCTCTTAGCAAGGAATGTGCTCTAGCAATGCAACCTGCTAAAGCATCACCCAGACTCTGCAACATCTCCCTCTGCACTGCTGATGTCTGATATCGCTGCCCACCAACTACTACGCAAATGCTGCACCTGTACTACTGCTGACCCTGCCATTGTCAACATTACATCCGTACTGCAACTCCCTCTCAATTCTACATCCGTGCTGTTGCTGGCACTGCCACTGCCAATACTGCATCTGCACTGCATCCTTCTCCAACTACTGCTGCTACTGCAACAACAACGGAAAAGCATCCCAAATTACTGAACTGGTGTTCAGTGTGATGCATCTTATTGCTGGAGTTCTGGCTATTGCTAGTCTCTGCGTTGACCCTATGAAGCCTCTACGCTGCTGCTGACCCTCTGAAGCCTCTGCGCTGCTGCTGACCTTTGCTATCTGCCAATCTGCACTGCTGCCAATCTCTGGCACTCCTAGCCACTGCAACTGTCACTCTGTCACTCCTTTGCATCAATTGACCCGGTCCATCCCACTACTTCTAATCTGGGCTCTCGTAGCAAGGTATTCATCCAAGGATCCTACCCATCCTGTAGCTCTCTGGGGCTACAACTCCAGATTGCCCCATCTCATACCTGGAGGTATGGCTGCCAACATGGCGAAAGATGGTATACTCATACTGCAGCTGCTATTGCTCTGCTGATGCTTCTGCACTGCTTCTGCAACTACTGCAATAATGAGTATGATCTCCCCAGATCCAGAAGTACTAGCCTCCATAGGGTTGCTCCCTTTGAAACGAGAATCCCTCTGAGTTTCGATCTCCTTATGGGAAATCTCTTTACTCCCTCCTGGCTGTTGATTTCTGGTAGCATCGAATGTGCTCTAAGTCTCAATTTTGCAGAGAGGCTTATGCACATGTATTCTAAAGAACCCAGAAAGCATTTTGGGAAATTCCACCCAGAAATAGTTGTATTAAAATAATTAATTATTTTTAAAGGGACCTTAAGTCTAAACTTAGGAAAATAAAATAATTAAAGGGTACTAATATAAACTGTGGGTGTAACTTCTAGAAGAAGACGAGGATCAAGCATAAATGATCTTAACCATTAATTAGCTTGTAATCTGGACCGTTGAATATCAACGAGGATATTATTTAAGGAGGCTTGAGGGTCACTTGGAAGACACAGAAAGTTCAAAAGTTCGATTTTCTGAAGCAGAGCACCTGCTGAGAGAACTTCGTTAGTGAGCTATTGCAGTGAGGGGCATAGACAGTTTGGTTGGAGAGTCTTCTCCTGAGCCAGGATAGACAACAGAGAGGTAGAGAGACACCAGAAGGAGGCACTGAAACACCCAGGAGGGGTTGACGCTGAGCTAGGAGGGCTCACACAGAGTCAGCGCAATCCTCCATGTAGAAGTTCGAAAATTTGCCGGGGTTTAACGTTCTGAGCGGGAGGATTGACGTCAGAGCTCTAGGAGAGCAAATCGATCCAACACTGAGGTGATGCAGTGCCTTAGAGGCTGATGCAGGGCCCACGCAGGGGCTGTGTAGAAATAGCTAGGGACACGTTGGTTCGGCTGCTAGATCAGTCGGGACTTGCTGAGTAGAGTGAGGTAATCTCACAAATTTCTTCTGCCAATCATATTTCTCTGTAGCTGGATTGCCGAAAGGGCATCCAGAAGTTGTATTCAGAAAACTATGGCATAATAATAAAACCCTCAAATCTGATGCATTGTTTTTCCCTCATTGGGTTTTCCCGGGGATGTTTGTCCAAAAACAACTGTGTCATTTGTGTGTATCTTTCTCTATTGTTCAGTTTCTTGTTTCAACATATTATTTAAATGGTGTAGGTTGCAGTGTATGCATTTTGATGTTTGCCATAGGAAACTGCAAATAACTTGTTCATGTAAACCTAACAATTAGAAGAAATATCATCAGTGTTGCAGTAGGAATTCTTGGGTTTAAGGAGTTTTAACATGGTATCAGAGCAGTGTAGGTGAAGCAAGAAGAACAATGCCGGAGAATGCAACACTGAGCAGAAGAGGGAGATCAAAAAAGTTGCAGAAGGTAGCAGTTCGAAACCCCAGAGGGTTTGCGTAGTCCTGGCCGGAGGGCTGAATTTCGAGGCTGTCTCTCTCTGAGTGAGCCGACAGAGAGAAGGGCTACCAGATTGAGATCTTGTTGTGGCAAAGGGAGTAGCGCTGAAGCCTCAGCGTTAGGAGAAGTTGGTGGGACATAGTCTTTTTTGCAGGCCATTTTGTTGGGGAGAAAGACATCAGAGGACGGTTGAGGAAATTTCTTCCTCAGAGGACTTCCAGCCAAGGAGTCTGAATTCTTACTTGCTGAGCAGCAACTTAGAGGGGCAGATCTACAAGCTCCAACAGGGAGTACGTAGGCCAGTCTAGCGCTGTGTAGAGGAGAGAGGAGGTCATTCGACAATTCTTATGGTAGAAATGGTGACTAGTGGCATGAGAGATCAGGATAGGTTGGACGAAGCATCCAAATATGTCATCTGGAAGGCTAGAATGTCATTCCTTCTAGATGAGCATGGCCTCAAGACATATGTCGACAGCGTGGTGGTTGTGCCTGCAGATGCAGATCCATTGAAGAAATAAAAGGTCGAGACGGCAAAGGCAAAAAGAATGATCCTCGACAGAGTGAAGGATCATGTTGTTTGTCACATCGCTAGTAGAGGGGCTGCTAAGGAGATGTGGGATGCGTTGTCTACACTGTATCAGGGATATTTTGAGCAACGAAAGATGTACCTTGAACAAAAACTGAGATTTGCTCAAATGCAGAAGGGGAAGTGTGTGGATCCATTTCTCACGAAGCTTCATGAGACTCGTGATGAGTTATCTACTGTGGGGTCTACACCTCAAGACTTAGAGTTGGTTACACTGGCCCTCAATTTTGTCTCAGATGAGTGACAAGTCTTTGTCCAGAGTATCCTAGGCAGGGCGACTCTGCTAAATTGGGATGAGATGTGGGCAACTCTCAAGCAAGAGGACCTGAGGAGAGACTTGGTCAAATGTAAACTTGACGGAAGTAGTTGATCTAGGTGGATAATGGTGGCCACCCGCCTATTTCACTTAAATCCCCCAGTCAGTTTCATTTGTTTCCTTAATTGTAGCACAATTTACTATTTTTGGCAGTTTTTCGGGTCCTGAACTTTCGGAGTTGTTTTGAGGCTCTAAACGACGTTTTTTGGCAAAATTGCTCGGTGATTACTAAGGCAATCACGTTGGTAGCCGTAGTCCTTGGAGAGATCTTTCCAACGAGGTATCATATGCGTCAAACAGAGATAATATGACCAAGTTATGACCTCGGGAAGTTGGTTGCTTAACTAACCCCAACGAGGCCCATAAACTCTTGGTGTTACATCTCCTCGGGTTAGGGTTTTGGTTGTTTAGGGTTTTCTCGTATTGTTCAATAATAAAAAGGCCCTTGAGCCTCATTGTAACTCAATTCAGAGGCATGTAGCTGCCACATCTCTTCTCAGAGATAAGCTACCATCGCCTGAGCTATCTTATTTCCATTTTGTTTGTAAGCATAGTTCAATATTTTTCTAGTAATGAAATGAGTGTGTTTTTGCTGCATTTCTGTGTTTATGATTATATCTGTAAGTTGTTGCGTTCTTGTTTAAGTTTGGATCAACAACAACAGTGGGTTGAAGCCCAAGGAGGAGGAGGAGAACGCAGCCCTTGCATCTAAGGGGTAGCAGGAGCAACGGAGGTGGAAGAAGGATGTCTCGAAGATAAAGTGCTTCAGGTGTGGTGGGATGGGTCACTATGCTACACAGTGTTCTCTCAGGAAGAAGGACAAAGATGAGAAGCATGATCCGAAGGTTGCGCTCACGTAGATTGAAGAGGAGGAGTTCACCATCACAATTGAGATACCTCCAAGAGGGAGGTGGGTTGATTTGGAGTTGTAGTTCGAAAGAGCTACATATGGGTAGGATCCTTGAGGCGCCCACTTCTTGGATCAATTCCTTGCTATAGGAGCCCAGATCAAAAGTAGCATGATGGACTAGTATCAGATGGTGCCGAGGAGTGTCGGAGAGACAGTTGCAGTGGCTAGGAGCACCAGAGACTAGCAACGCAAAGCAAAGTTGGCAGCAGTGTAGATGGCACAAAGCAGTAGTTAGCAAAAATGCAGTAGATTCAGAGGGTTAGTACAGAGACTAGCAACAATTAGGCTCCAACATTCACATGGTATCATACTGAACCCAATTAGTTCAATGATTTTGGATGTTTTTCCATTGCTGATGGAGTAGCAGTAACAATTTGTAGTGCAGTGGCAGTTGGCAATGGCAACGCCAGCAGCATCATGGATGTTTCAGAGGAAGTTGCAATATGGATGTAGTGTTGACAGTGGTAGGGTCAACAACAATACATATTCAACATTTGCGCAGCAGTTGATGGACAACATGTCAGACATTAGCAGTGTTGATTTGGGGTAACATTGGATGTGCTCTAGCCATGAAAATTGGTGGAGAGACTAAAGCACATGAGATCTCCAAGGCCCAGAAATGGTTTGCGCAGATTCTACCCGGTTAAGGAGATATTAAAATAATTAATATTTTTAATGGAGTTCTTAAGTCTAAACTTAGGAAAATAAAAATATTAATGGGTATTAATATAAAACTGGGTTAGAAGGTTCCAAATGACATGGATCAAGCCAAATCTAAACTTAGCTGTTGATTAGAGATGTAATCTCAGCCGTTGAAGGACCAACAGGAAAAGTATAAGAAGAGGCTTGAGGGTCAGTTGGAGAATACACCAAAGTGATCAGTCATTCGATTTACTAGAGCAGGGTTTGCTAAGTAAAGTTGAATCAGTATCAGTTTGCAGCAAGGGGAAGAGAGTACTGGACAGAGAGGCAGAGATAGTGCCGAGAGACCAGTGCAGAGGTAGAGAGGCAAACGCAGAAGCCAGAGTAGGCCACACAAAGCTCAACAGAGATAGCGTAGAGCCAGAAGGGCCTGCATCATCCACGCAGAGGGCAACATGAGTGACGTAGAAGGCCGTAGAGGCTGCACAGTATCTCAGAGGGTTGATGCAGAGGGGTTTAAGGCTGATGCAGAGGCCAGGAGGGTTGACACAGTGCTTCAGTGGTGCTGGAGAGGGTTTCGTGGGGCAGATTTTCTGAATATCTGCTTCCAAATAGAGAGGTATTACTGCCGGTTATTTTTCTTTGTCAGGTGAGCCAGTTTGGCACCCAGTTGTACTCAAGGATAGAGTACATAATAAAATAAACCCGCAGAATTGCTGCACCAGTTTTCCCGCATTGGGTTTTTTCGGGGACGAGTTGTCCAAAAATAACGATGTCACTTGTGTGTTTGCTATTTCTTTCAACTGTTGATTTGTATATGGTTGAGACTGTATTGTGTTATTTCGATGTTTATATGTATAAATAACTTGTTCGTAATTAACAAGTAGGAGAAATAAACCAGTGTTCCACGGGGACGCGTCCCCCAGGGTGGGGTGCACGCACCCCTCGCGCCCCACTCACTCGGGACGGGGAGACTCTCGGGGGTGCGTTTCCCCACGTCCCCCTTTTGGGGAGACTCGGGGAGACGCAAGGGGGTGTGTTTCCCTAGTGTGGGAGACTCGACTCCCCGAAAGGGGTACTTCTATGCGTCCCCCCCAAAAATGGGGTCCTTCTGGGCATCCCGCTGAAAATGGGGGTCTTCTGAGCGTCCCCCCGAAAATGGGGTTCTTCTGCGTGTCCCCCCTTCATTTTTGTCTAATTGCCCTTTATAAACAAAAGAAAAATAAAAAGTAAAAATGAAAATTAATTGTGACACTAGATATTGATGACCGACTCTTCACTCTTAACTATTTTTGAGTTTGAAACTTTGAGTTATATAAATTGAAAATTTTAATTTAGTGTTCAATTTAGAATCTAGAAGACTAGAATGATGAATGATGAATTCAAAATTTTCAATTATTAATTTAATTTTTAAATCAATGATTCAATGTAAATTATAGAATGATGATTGATGAATGATATGGATCAATGTACATTGTATTTGAATATTTCATATTGAATTTTATTATTGAATCTTATGGTATTGAATCTTGATGAATTAGAATTTAGAACATTATAATGAGTATGTCATATGAATGATGTATGTATCAATTCATGAATGATGAGGACGGACCAAAATTCAATTACAATATGTTATTATTTGATTGAATTATGAATTTAAATTTTATGTATGGATCAAATTTGAAATTTCAATGTATTGGTATTACTATTACTAATTAGTCTATTCAATATGCTTTCATTATTGAACAATGAATATGAACATGAAAATTACAAAATTATATACATATATATAATATATATAATTAAAAATTATATTATATATACCTCGACGTCCCTCGTCTCCCCTAAATTTCCCTAAAATTTGAGGGTACTCCCACACGTCCCCTTTGTGTGTCTCCCCGCACCCGCGTCTCCCCGTCCCGGAGACTTGGTGGAACATTGAAATAAACTAGAAGGATACAGATAAAATTTCTAACAGATAGACTTAGAAATTTCAACATGGTATTAGAGCGTGACTGCAGATCACAGGAGAGCTGAAGGCATCAGTTGAAGCAAAGCATTTGTAGCAGAAACAGTTGTCCTGAGTGACAGCCGCTATTCCTTGCAGAAAGCGATAGAAGAAGGGTTGACGCAGAGGGATTGCGTCATCAGTCCAGGCCAGAGAGAGGTCGGCGCAGAGGCGGAGGAGGGTAGAAAAAGGCTCACACAAAGCCACGCAAAGACTAGGAGGGTTGACGTAGTTGGGTGAGGGAGCATTTTAGCCAGTGCCGGGATTGCGAGAGCTTAGAGGCTCAATCCTTCAGTTGCTGGCATTGTTTTAAAAGCGAGCCGGCTTGGAACCGACTCGGCCGAGTTGGTCTGAGCCGGTAAAAATATTTGCAACCCGGCCTTTGAACCGGTTTGGCTGGCCGAGTCCGTATCAACCCGACCGGGTCACTTATAGTGGCCAGTGAACCCCCAAAAACGCAATTTTTTTATTATTATTTTTTAATGTTTTTTCTGAGTGTGGGGGACTCCAAATGGTTTTATGAATTGGTTTGTTGGTCTTTGGGGTCCATTCCCCTCTCCCAAACCCTATTTAATACTATTGATATTCTATTCATGGTATGTTAAATTCTTAAAGTAAAAGTGACATTCTCTTATATCTTCATTTTCATCCTTTTACTTAAATTTTTAACATTACCATGAAATGACTCAGGATGTTTGAGAGTGGTTCCAACCTCATTGGATTTCATATGGAGAAAGTAGAATTTTAGATTTCATTCA
>APFE030727031.1:221756-257942 GCA_000404065.3 Pinus taeda | reverse complement strand
AAGAAACTGGAGTATCTACTTCAGAATATGCTATGAGTCTTGGATCAGGAGCTGTCTCTTGGAGATCACGCAAACAATTAGTTCCAGCAGATTCCACAACAGAAGCAGAGTACGTCGCAGCAGCTGAAGCAACGAAAGAAATTGTGTGGCTCAGGAAAATTCTTGAAGATTTGCAGGTAAAACAAGTACAATCAACTCCACTCATGTTGACAACACCTCTGCAATAAAGTTGGCCAAGAACCCAAAGTTCCATGATCGTACAAAGCACATCAATACTAAATATCATTTGATCAGACATCATGTTGAGGCCAAAACAGTCCATCTCCGTCATTGTTCCACAAATGAGCAAATTGCAGACATCTTCACCAAAGCGCTTGGAAGAGAAAAGCTTGAAAGATTCAAAACGATGCTTGGACTCACCAACATCCCTTCAGATTAAAGGGGGGAATGTTGACACCTAATCCTCAGTGATTGGGAGAATTTGAATGTGAACAGTCATCAAGAAGATGAACTGAGCAGTCACATTCATGTATATAACAAATAGCTACCTAATGGAATAAACGAATTAGTTTTTCTGGAGTTACTCCTGGCCTGATAGTTTCCATTGAATTTTGTCATGTATTAGGGTATGGAACTCGTATTTGATCAAGAGCACCAATCCCTCTATGTACCTTGATGTTAGTGACATTGGTTGTCGAACTCTTTTGGGATTCGCTCCCAAACCGGGAGCTTCTGAAAATGTCGCTCCCGCTCCCATTTTTGTTTCCGCTCTCTGCTTTCGCTCCCGCTTCCAAGTAACACTGAGCCAGATGATGTTGGAAACTCTAGCAGTACCCAGTAGTACTGGTCACAGACTTTTGTTGTAGAGGCCATTTCTAGCCTCCTTGGTTATGCGTTTTTGTTTTGATCTCTATATGAACATCGTGTAAGTATTAGATAGTGCACTGGGTGCCCTTTTGATATAATGGATATATTCATGAGCCTACTTTGATCGTATGTTGTCTTCTATCTATATTCTAATGCTGTGTGTTTGGAAACATGAATGAAAATCTTTAAAATTTGTGTTTTTAAATAAATATTTAATGTATTTTTTACAACGACCGAGTCATTGAAATCGAGCCGGCCGAGTCGATACCGAGTCGGAGTTTTAAAACATTGGTTGTTGGGGCATAGGAAGCTGTGGGCAGTTTGCAGGGAGTGAAGCTGATGGGGTGCTGTGGGCAGAACAGTACCTAACAGGGCAAAACCAAGGTAGAGGGAGTCACTACTGAGGTGAATTTTTAGCCAAGGAATTCGGATCAGTGTTGCAGGTGCACAGAAGATCGGAGAGGTGCAACTTGACGATTGGTAGGAGGATTTCCAGAAGGGAAATCGAGACTTAGAGGGAGTCTAGCAGAGAACTTCCAGGCGGTAAGTAGAGCGACTCAGAGGGAGTTGAAGAGAGATTCCGGAGGGAAGTAGAGACTCGGAGGAGTAGACAAAAAGAGCAAAGAGATGGCCATGAATGGGCTGAGGGATCAGGATAGGCGGGACAGGGCATCCAACTTTGTGGTTTGGAAGGCCAGGATACTATCCATTCTAGATAGACATCGCATTAAGGCCTTCGCCTTGAGAACAATGGCTATCCCAGTTCACCTGACTAATAATGAGAAGTATAAGGAGGCAATGGCCAAGGCGAAATGCACATCCTTGATGGGGTCAAGGATCATGTGGTCCAACATATTGTCGAGAAGGAGATGACAAAGGAAATGTGGGACGCCTTGAAGACGTTGTACCAGCATGCTTCCATGTAGAGGAAGATGTTACTTGAGAATCAACCTGTGGTCATACCAGATGTAGAAGGGGGAGCAGATAGATCACTTCCTTAATAGATTGAAGGAGATCCGGGAAAACTGACTTCCATAGGGTCCACGCCTGTTCAGGAGTTGATGGTGAGGATCGCTCTAAACACAATCTTCGAGGATTGGGAGGTATTCGTCCAGAGCATTCTGGGAAGAGCGAAACTTCCAAATTGGGAAGTGTTGACCAATACGTGTCAACGACCCATAGCAGTACACCCCCTTTTTTCGCAAAAGGGATTGTGCCTGATCGATGTGTTTGTGTCGTTCAACTTTCATCATCAACCTGATTATCATGTTATAATGTAAACGCATTCTGCATGTATATGATGTAAATAATCTCATCATATCTGTGTCATGTATGTAATTGCTTAGGTAAATCTATTTTTCTGGTGACGATCTACATTCCGGGAGGTTTTTTGTCTCACCGATCCATTCTCGGATGGTAGACAGAGTTTTCCTTCAGCCTTACCCCAAAGTCGGAATGAATTTTGTCACCGGGATCTTAGGTGAGTCCTATTGTTATAGATCGAGTCTATGTAAAAGTGATTTGGGAATAATCCTAACTATTTGGTTAGGTTATTTTATTACAAATTGCTTAGTCTGCTAGATTATATTTGTGTCACAGAAATGGGTAGTTTGTGATGGTCTATTTCAGATGGGTTTTCCCCCTTGTAATGTAAAAGATATGAAAATGATGATGTAAAGTGTCTTGAGGGTTGGAAAAATAATTTATCCCCTCATAGGTTAATTAATTAAATTTTCTGGCCAGAAATTAATTAAAATCATAAGCCGAAAATTTAATTAATTATAGGTCCTAAGTAAATTAAAATTTTCCAAAGGAAAAATTCGTGGGTCCTTAAAACTCAAATTTTAAAAGGTCCCAGGACTAAGGTAAATTAATTATTTTGCTAAATTTTAAGCTTTTGGTCCTTGGGGTCTAAGTCAAAGTCAAATTTTTGAGGAAATTAACTCAAAATTTTTATTTTTGAGTTAATTAAAATGCATTTAATTTAAAAATTCGAATTTCCTCAAGAATTTAATATTTCGATGGATGAGATTAATTTTTTTTTTAATTCTCATCGACAGTCGAGATTGCTTTGACAAAGATCACTCGAATTAGCCATTGAAAAATTTATCTTTAAATAAAAGGTCATTTGTTAGTTGAGATCATCTGATCTTTGAGTCGTGTGCTAGGTGAAAACTCTCTTGTAATCTTTTTTATGAGCAGTAACGAAAGACTGGTGTTAATTTATGTTGGTGTTACTCTTCATGGAAATGCTGTAAGATGTGTCATTTTCGTGCATAGATTTCTTTTTAGCCATTGATCATAGCTTTCTGAAGAGTGATTTGAGTACAGGTATCTTGCTAAGTCGCTGGGGTTTGAATTGTAATTTAAGTTTTGAATATAATAGCAGGTATCTCTATCAAATATGAATTTTATTATCGTTTTCTCGCTCTATGTTGATGGTTGAATTGAGTTGTGCAGGAAATTCTTGATTTTTTTAGATCATCGGGCGTTCGGGGAAGTTTTCAGTTGGACCAGCCAACTCCCGATTTGTATTTTCTGAAGAGCCCAGTTTGATTTGACCCCGGGCTTATCATTAGATTTTTATTGGTGATGCATGAAGGGTTTTGGGCGAAGCACCTTCATTTAAATTTAAAATTTCAAAATCTTTCCTTGCTAAATTGATAAATTTGGCTTTTAAGAGCCTTAGATTATCAGATCTGGGAGCGGAGTTGGACTCATACTCACCAGATCTAATAGATCTGCTATTCCTTTGCATAGATCTGTAATTTTATTTTTCATTTTTCTGACTTGGGTTTCTGGAGTTTCATTTATTTTTGTATATTCGGGTTCTGGGTGTTTGTGTTTTCAAGGACAGGTTGCAGATCTGAAGGTGAAGTTTGATTTTGAAGCCAGATCTAGGCACTGGAGGGTAAGATCTGGCCTCAAAACCAACTTTTGTAGGGGCATTATTTTTGCGGTCCAAGGGTTTCTTAATTTTTTTTTTTTGAATCTGGAAAAATTTTAAAAGGGTTTTAACTGATGAATCTTAAGCAGAAGTACAACATCTTAATAAAAAATTTCTGGGATTTTTTTTGGGTTATTTGGCTACCAGTTTCGCCTATCTGCTGCTTGGGGTTTGTTTGCTTTTGTGCTGCAGAGAGTCTCAAATTTTTTGGGGAAGGTCTGTCTGCAGCTGTTCCAAAACCTCGGATCTATTTCCTTTATCGAGCCTCTTTTTTTTAGCGTGCTGCTCTCAGTAGTTTCCCTCAGCCACCGAGGCTTCAACCGGTGGATCCGCTCAGTCCAACCTTAAACCCGCCGTCCCTACTCATTCACGCTGTTATAACCCTCGTTGTCCGTCCTTATCTTCAAGCCCGCAACCTTTTCCTCCCTCCTTCGCATTTTCGCTTCTCCTTCACGCGTTTTTCCCTCTTCCAAACCCTGCGTGATACCCTCTGCTCTCACCATCGCTGCCCATCTTAAATCCACAGTGATCCAAGCTCCTCATAGCTCCTCCTTTGCCACCTGCGTGTTGCCTCTCCTTTCCACGCAAACTTGCAAACGAATCTATTGTCCCAAGTTGCCATCAAGCTCCTCTTTCCCTTCCGCTGCCATCACTCATCCTCACTGCTGCTCGAAACCCCTTCGCCGTCAAGTCACTGCTCTGTTCCCGCAAACCTAACCTGCACAATCAAAACAATTTGATTTCTATTTCATTCCCTTTGACTTTACTTTGTTTTGGTTTCATTTAGTTTAGGGTTTTTATAACATCCTAGTTCGATTTATTTTACATAAGTTGCCTTTAAACTTTTTTTTATTTGTTTTGATTTAAATTAAAAAAAATCTAAAATATAAAAAATTCAAAAGTCTGATTTTTTTTTGTTTTTGAAATTTGCTTTATTTTGATTTTATTTAAATTCAAAAGAAATCATAAAAATGAAAAGAATCCTAAAAGTTAAAAAAAAACAAAAAACATAAAAAATGGGGGGTTAGATTTTGAATTTATTTATTTAATTTTTATTTATTCAAAAAATCTTAAAAAAATATAAATATCAAAAACCTTATAAAAAACCTAAAATGTTTATTTTATGTGGCTAGGAAAGAAATTACAATTAAATTTCACACTTAAAGATTTTAATTTTTTTATGTGGCCTCTGGTCCATTAAAAAAATCTAAAAAATTATTAAATCTTTTGATTTAGTTTGGTCACATTTAAAAAGTCGTGATTGATCATTTACCGCACTAAGTTTTGCTTCATAAAACTTAAGCACATTGAGAAATTCTCCTAAGGAACAATTACATTGTCAATTTAAAATTCCTTCTTGGTGACTTTTTGTGCTAAGGATAAGATCTAAAAGAAAAACTTGTGTGGTATCAACATTTTTATCTTCCTTAGTTAAACGTGCTTAAAGGTTAACTGTAGGAAAGTGGCAAATTTTCCTAGATTTGGGTCACTAAGCATACATCTTTTAATTCTAGGATCGAAATTGGCTAGCATTTAAATTTTGTGGTTGTTTAAAGTATTTGGATCTCTTGAAATTTAATTGCTAGAACATTGTGCATCTTTTGAATATCTTGCATCTATTAAAATCTATCATCATTGTTTGAATTACTTAATGCTCGTTACATGTTAGATATTTTGCAAATATTTTCAAGCGTCTGTTAAAGATTTTTGTCGTGGAATTACAATAGATTGCATATCTCTATTTCCTAAGCTGAATATTTGTGGAAATATGTTGATAGTAATATTAAATTGGAAAGAAGTTTTGTTCTCTTTTGAGCTATAATTGTGTTAGAAAGATTTGAAATAAGCTTGTGTTTTAATCGTAATATTTTCAAGGGTTTATTTTAAGTCTTCATCCATAAAGCGAGCTTTGGTGATTAAGGGTTCTTACGACATAAGTGAGTCTAACTTCATCTCATCTTCCGGTGCATTTGCATATAAGTTAGCTTTGCATAGATAAAATTTACTTTCAAGCATAAACTTGGTCGATAGACAGATAGATATCTATCCGTCTTTTCTTGAGAAGCTTATTTTAGTAGTACGTAAAGGTTTAAAACGGTGACCTTGCAGTCGTCAGAGCCATAGCTCTCTGCAGCACCGGAGGCACCGGGTATGTTAGAAGTTCAGGAGAGGTATCGTTAATCAGACTTTAGTGTGCTTCTCTTTATATTCTCTCTGCCAATTACTACGAAATCAGGGTCAACACAGAAATGATTGAACGATTCACAATTTAAGTAGGCATTTAACTAAAATTAACCAAGATCCCTGCATTTCACATTAAGTTTTAGGATCGGCGTTTCATATAAGATAGTCATTCATCTCAGCAGCAATTGCTAATCGATTACTTGGTCTTAATTTCCCTAGCAAGATCGTTGACTCCATAAGGCACTGGTATTAATCGTTTAAAATCCAATCAAATCTTAAGTCTTGCGTAATCTTAATCAAGAACTTGATTGCCTCACTGTGTCTTCCGAACTGGTTGGTTCCCAACTAGTTCTTCTTCATTCCTTTTTTTTATAGGGTCTACCCCCTTAGCTTGCTGTAGGGAGACAACTTAAACGGAGAGATTGGGGATCAGGGTGACAGCCCCCGATCTGAGCATTGTTGTGGTGCCTAGACATTCTGTGCGACAACATTTTTTTGGCGCCGTTGCCGGGGACATTTTATTCTCAGCGTTTCAACGACATTTCCTCATCATTCTTCTCATTTCTCATCTTTTCATTTGAGTCGGCAACGACAACATTTTTTGGCGCCGTTACCAGGGATAGTTTTTTCTGTCCTTGGTTTCATCAACATTCATCTCATTTCTTTCTTCTCATCCTTTCATCTCTTGCCAAGATAAGTTCCTTGTCCTTGATTCCTTGTTTTTGGGTTATTTTGAGTTAGACTTTTGTCCAGGTGGCGACTCCACTTCCTCTATCTTCTGCAAGAGTGTATACTAGAAGACATCCAAGCAGTTTGGTTAATCTTGCTTTTGATCTTGAAAGGGCTCTTAGAGTACGATTATACAAACTCTTTTCTCATACCCTTCTTGTTAATCTCGGACAAGAAGCCCTCTCTGATATCCGTTTGCTTTTTACTACCTCGGTCAAGCACGACATCATAGACATATTCGCTCCTTGTAACTTTGCTAACATTCAAGGTTATCCCAATGATATTCCAAAACATGGGATGGATAAATTGCCTCTCTTTCAGGGCAATAATGCAGTTAGTGCTAACTGTCATCTAAAATCTTTTAGTTCATGGCAAGGTAAGTAGGCGAGGGCCACTGATTTTAATCATGAAGATGTAAAAATGATCCTTTTTGTTCTTACCTTGGAGGGGGATGCTTTAGATTGGTTTATGGAAAAGCCTCATAATTCATTTGATTCTTTGCAATTGATTGTTAATGCCTTCAAGGAAAAATATGCAGATAAGAGAGAAGGAAGGCATCTCGTAAAAGCTATCAGTATCATTAAAAAGAGAGAAAATGAGACCATAGAAGAATTTAACAAGAGGTTTAATGATATTATTAAGGAATTACCTCAAGATTATAAACCTACTGATAAATCTCTTCAGGACTTGTATATTGATAGATGCCTTTAGCCCTGAGCCCTCTTATGAGTTAAGATGTGCTAAACTTCCTGATTATAGGGATTGTCAAGCTTTAGCGGTAGAGCTTGAAAAAGATAATGCAGCCTCTGGGAAGTCTGAAATCCCATGTTTTAATAAGGTTTCAACGAAATTGAAAGAACCTAAAGGGAAAGAGGTTCAAGAATCTGATTACGACCTTATTCAGAAATTACTGCAAAAAATTGAAAGCATGGAGCTTAACCAAGCGAAATTAACCTTTAACCATGCTAAGGAGATAACTACTTTGCAGAATAGGTTGGTTCAAATGGAAAGAGCTCAAATGCAGAATTTCCGACCTAGAAATAATAATAATAATCGAAATAATAATTGGCAGAAGAAAGGTCAATCTAGTGAGCAGAGACCACCTAATCCGCTTGAACATACTAATTTGGTCGATGATGCTTTGCCTTATTGTCGGGCCTGTGATGCTCTTCATGAGGAGGCTACTTGCCCCACAGTCAGAAGGATTTTGGATAATGGAATGTTTGGGGCAGGTAATCAAATAAATGTAGTGGGTAAAGAGTTTTCTTTGTCTATGGAAGATTGGATGGAAGTTAAGGAAAACAGTCGAGATGTTATGCCTCCCACATCAGCTTTTAGTATAAATAATTTTGAGCATGAAGATGATATGATGGTTAAATTATATGGTGAAAAGCCTTCTCCAGAACGAATCATGGAAATTGCTAAAGATAAGGGTTTAACTTATCAAAGAAGGGATAAAAATCAAAGTGGGAATCAAATTCCCCCTCGAATTTTTAACCTGGGTTCAAACTTTGGATTAGATATCGATTTGGGAAGTTGGTTTAATAATGTAAAAATCTGGGTTCCTGTCGCCGAGATTGCGAAGATTCCTTCCCAAAGGGCTAAGTTACTAAAAGCTATTAAAGCTCCTCAAGTAAATGTTTCTCAATAGAAGGCACCTGAGGTTGATTATCAGGATGCTCCTGTATATTTGCAAAGTTTGGATTCAGATAACAAATTTCATCAACGATTCTTTATTACTTTGCTGGTTAATCGATATAAATTGAATAATTGCATGCTGGATTTTGGTGCATAAGCTTTTGTCATGACCAAGAGGGTCATTGAACAACTTAATTTAAGAGTTTCTAGGCCTTACTACAATATATGTGCCATGGATTCTAAGAAGATTGAAGTTCATGGGTTGATCAAGGATTTACAAGTTCATTTATCAGTTTACCCTGACATTATGATTGTTATGGACATTGTTGTTGTTGATGTGCCTGATGCTTGGGGTATGCTTTTATCTAGAAAATGGGCCTATAATCTAGGAGGAAGTATTCAAATGAATTGGTCATATGCTATGATTCCTTCTCTTAGAGGTGATGGTTTTGTGAAACTTAATAGAGAGCCTAAGAGAAGATTCCATGTTGAAGAACCAAAGAGACCTCATAATGAGATAATTAAAGAACAATCTGACATTGGGAATTATGCTATTCTGTCTAATTCCATAGTTCTTCCCGATGATAAGGTTGATAAAAAGAATGGGGATCTCAAGGATAAAGTTTGGTACATGTATTTTGATGGTGCATCGTCTAGGCATGGTAAAGATGTAGGAATAGTATTAAAATCACCCCTTGGTCATATTTTCGAGTTTGCCTATCGATTGGAATTTGAAGCAATCAACATCATTGTTGAATATGAAGCTCTGTTGTTGGGTCTTGAGTTGGAAAAGGCTTTAAGAGTTAAGTTGCTTAGCATCAAGGGGGATTCTGACTTAACTATCATGCAAATTAAGAATAAATTTACATGTAAAAATCAAAGGTTAAGGAATTATCGAAAAGCTGTATGGGATACTATGGAATACTTTGATGCCTTTAACCTTGAGGCTATCCCAAGAGAGAAAAATAATTTGGCTGATGAGCTTGCCGTAGCTGCTTCTACTTTGCAATTATCTGATGGCTTGATCAAGGATAAGATAAAAATGGAAGTTATATTTAGGCCTTCTGTTCCAGATAACTCAGAGCATTAGCAAGTTTTTGATGACGACAAACAAGTGATTCGTTTTCTTGAGAATTTGGATGAGTTTGAAAATTTTCAGATAGATTCTAAGGAGGATGGATCTAATGATCATGAAGATATTATAAATCCTTCTCCTAGGAATGTGGTTTCTTTAGAACAACACTTTGATCGACATGATGCAACAAAGATGAAAGGAGAAAATAAAATGGATTCAGGCGAATTCATCGAGGTAAACATTGGTACCTCTAGGGATCCAAAGATTATAGGGAAGATGTCATGGAGCACACTAACCCCTTGAAAGATGAAAATGCTAAACCCTTTCGTCAAAAGCTTAAGCAAATAAATCCTAAGTTAGCCCCTTTGGTTCAAAAGGAGCTTTCAAAGATGCTTGCAGCAAGAATTATTGCTCAAACAAGGCATTCAACATGGTGTTCCAACTTGGTGATTGTTAGAAAAAAGAATGGTACTATTAGACTTCGTGTCGATTTTCGAAACCTTAATCTAGCATGTAAGAAAGATAATTACCCTTTGCCAAACATGGAGACTATGCTGCAAAGAGTAACTGGTTCTGGAATGATGAAATTGCTAAATGGTTTTTCTGGATATAATCTAGTATGGGTTAAGAAAAAGGATCGTCACAAAACTACATTCACCACACCATCGGGTACTTTCGAATATATTAGAATGCCGTCTGGATTAACCAATGTTGGGGCTATGGATTATGCCTTCAAGAGTTTAATTGGAAAGTTTATTGAAATTTATCAGGATGATTTTACTATTTTTTCTAAGGATAGTATTAGTCATATAAGTCATCTTAGGCAAGTTTTTGATAACTATAGAGAATATGGGATTTCCTTAAATTCGGTTAAGTCTGTATTTGGAGTTATTGAAGGGAAATTACTTGGTCACATCATTTATAAAAATGGGATCAAGATTGATCCTGAAAGAGTTGAGGCAATCCAAAAGATTCCTCTCCCCCATAATCTTAAATCCCTTCAGTCTTTTCTTGGAAAGGCATTTTCTTAGAAGATTTGTTCCTGATTACGCAGAAATAGCTAAGCCTATTCAAAGTCTTCTGAAAAAGATGTAAAATTGTTATGGAAAGAAGATGGCAAAAAGGCTTTTCAGGAAATCAAAGGTGCGATTGCAAAAGCCCCTGTTTTAGTTGGTCTTGATTACTCTAAGGATTTCATGATTTTCTCTTTCACTTCCGAAGATACCATTGCTAGTGTCTTATTGCAGAAAAATAAGGATGGTCATGAGCAGCCTATTGCTTTCATGAGTAAAGTGCTTCAAAATTCTAAATTAAATTACAATACCATGGAAAAACAAGACTATGCTTTAGTCAAATCTCTTAAGCATTTCAGGACTTATGTGGGCTATTCCAAAATCATTGCTTTTGTCCCACATTCTGCGGTTAAAGATATATTAACTCAAACAGATTGCTTAGGGACTCGTGCTAGGTGGGTTACTAAAATACAAGAATATGATTTAGAGATTAGACCCACCAAGTTAGTCAAAGGGTAAGGCTTGGCTCAAATGATGACCGAAGGTAATGAGAAAGCTCTTGATTTGATTTGTCTTAACGATTCATCTTCACCTGAGCTGCAAAGATTAGGAGAGCATGAGTGGTACAAGGACATTATTTATTACTTGTTAAATCTTACATGTCTTAAACATTTAGTCGCTCATAAGAGAAGGGCTCTTAGATTAAAAGCCACTAAGTATTGCCTCATGAAGGATGGCCTTAGATGGTGAAATCTTGAGGGCATAGTACTTAGGTGTGTTGATGAAATTGAGTCCAAGAAGTTAATTTTTGAGTTTCATTCGGGATTTTGTGGTGGTCATTATGCTGCTAGAACTACTACTGCCCACAAAATTTTGAGAGTTGGTTATTATTGGCCTTCGATTTTTTTTTTATGTGCATAAGTTTGTTAGAAGTTGTCAAGCCTGCCAACTGTTCACTGGGAAACAAAAGCTTGTTGCCCTGCCCTTACAACCTGTGGTTGTGGAGGCACCTTTTCAGAATTGGGTTCTGGACTTTATTGGAAAGTTTCATGAAAATTCTAACAATGACTACTTATGGATTTTGATTGCTACCGATTATTTCACTAAATGGGTTGAAGCCATCCCTGCTAAGAATGCCACTGAAAAGGTCATTATGGATTTCATTAAAAATAATATCATTACTAGATTTGGTGTCCCTGCTAAGATCACTACTGATAATGTCAAGGTTTTTAGTTCTTTAGAATTTTCATCTTTTTGTTTCAAGTATGGCATTGTCTTATCTCATTGATCAAATTACTATCCTTAGGGTAATGGACTTGCTGAATCAAGTAATAAAAATCTCATAACCATTATCAAGAAGATAGTAGGAGATAATAAGCGATCTTGGGATAGCAAAATCAAGTATGCTTTATGGGCAGATAGGATTACTAAAAAGAAAGCTACTGGTAAAAGTCCCTTTGAATTAGTTTATGGCTTGGATGTAACTTTACCTGTGCACTTGAAATTGCCAGCTTATCAACTCCTTCAGCGTTTTTCTACTAATAAAGATGTTCAAAATAAAATTGATCAGATTGTGGAGTTGGATGAAACTCGTAGGATAACTTTTGATAATATATGTAAAAGTCAATTTAACAGTAAGAAAAGCTTTGATAAATCATCTCGATCTAGATCTTTGCAGGTTGGAGATATGGTACTCCTTTGGGATCGCAAGAATGAAAAACCGAGAAAACATAAGAAATTTGGTTGTTTGTGGCTGGGACCATACATTATCCGAGACATTGATGGGCCAAATTCATTCCACTTGCGCAGATTGGATGGCGAATCATTTGACTTACCTACGAATGGTCAAATGCTCAAGCTATTATTCAAAGATGACATCTCATGCCATGAGGCATCTTCTGTATTGTATTTCTAACCCTACAACTTGTCCTTTCAGCATTTCATTTCTGTTTTAGGATTAGATTTACTTTTCATGTTACTAGATAGTTAATAAATGAAGAGCTTATATCTTTCATGTACTTGATGTTATATGATGATTTTTGAATGGACGGTACTTATGTTATATTGTGTGTTGCGTGGATGCAAATTCTGGATTCTCACATTCCTACAGTGCAGCAACGTGTCCCCAAGTAGAGCCAGATGTTGACCACTACGTGTCAACGACCCATAGCAGTGTACTCCCTTTTTTCGCAAAAAAGATTGTGCCTAATTGATGTGTTCGTGCTGTTCAACTTTCATCATCAACATGATTGTCTGTTATAATGTAAACCCATTATGCGTATATATGATGTAAATAATCTCAGCAGATTTGTATCATGTATGTAATTCCCTAGGTAAACCTATTTTTTTGGTGACCATTTACATTCCGGAAGGTTTTTTGTCTCACTGATCCATTCTTGAATGGTTGGTAGAGTTTTCCTTCAACCTTACCCCAAAGCCGGAATGAATTTTGTCACTAGGATCTTAGGTTAGTCCTAGTGTTACAGATCAAGTCTATGTAAAAGTAATTTGGGAATAATCCTAACTATTTTGTTAGGTTAGTTTATTACAAATTGCTTAGTCTGCTGGATTATATTTGTCGCAGAAATGGGTAGTCTGTGACAGTCTATTTCAGATGGGTTTTCCCCCATGTAATGTAAAAGATATAAAAATGATGATGTAAAGTGTTTTGAGGGTTGGAAAAATAATTTATCCATTCATAGGTTAATTAATTAAATTTTCTGGCAAAAAATTACTTAAAATCCTAAACCATAAATTTAATTAATTATAGGTCCTAGGTAAATTTAAATTTTCCAAAGGCAAAATTCGTGGGTCCTTAAAATTCAAATTTTAAAAGGTCCCAAGACTAAGGTAAATTAATTATTTTGCAAAATTTTAAGCCTTTGGTCCTTTGGGTCTAAGTCAAAGTCAAATTTTTGAGGAAATTAACTCAAATTTTTTTATTTTTGAGTTAATTAAAATGCATTTAATTAAAAAATTCGAATTTCCTCAAGAATTTAATATTTCGACGGATGAGATTAAAAGAAATTTTAATTCTCATCGATGGTCGAGATTTCTTTGACAAGGATCACTCGAACTAGCCATTGGAAGATTTATCTTTAAATAGGAGGTCATTTGTCAGTTGAGATCATCCAATCTTTGAGTTGTGTGTTAAGTGAAAGCTCTCTTGTAATCTTTTTTATGAGAAATAAAGAAAGACTTTGGGGTTAAATTTTGCTAGTGTTACTCTTCACGAAAATACTGTAAGATGTGTCATTTTCGTGCATAGATTTCTTTTTAGCCATTGATGATAGTTTTATGAAGAGTGATTTGAGTACAGGGATCTTGCTAAGTCGATGGGGTTTGAATTGTAATTTAAGTTTTGAATATAATAGCAGGTATCTCTATTAAATCTGAATTTTATTATCGTTTTCTCGCTCTATGTTGATGGTTGAATTGAGTTGTGCAGGAAATTCTTGATTTTTTTAGATCATTGGGCGTTCGGGAAAGTTTTCAGTTGGACCAACCAACTCCCGATTCGTATTTTATGAAGAGCCTAGTTTGATTTGATCCCGGGCTTATCATAAGATTTTTATGGTGATGCATGAAGGGTTTTGGGCGAAGCACCTCCATTTAAATTTAAAATTTCAAAATCTTTTCATGCTAAATTGATAAATCTGGCTTTTAAGAGCCTTAGATTATCGGATCTGGGAGCGGAGTTGGACTCATACTCGCCAGATCTGATAGATCTACTATTTTTGTGCATAGATCTGTAATTTTTTATTTTATTTTTTTATTTTTCTGACTTGGGTTTCTGGGGTTTCATTTATTTTGTATATCCGGGTTTTGGGTGTTTGTGTTTTCAGGTACAGGTTGCAGATCTGAAGGTGAAGTTTGATTTCGAAGCCAGATCTAGGCCCTAGAGGGTAAGATCTGGCCTCAAAACCAACTTTTGCAGGGGCATTATTTTTGCAGTGCAAGGGTTTCTTAATTTTTTTTTGAATTTGGAAAAATTTTAAAAGGGTTTTAACTAGTGAATCTTAAGCAGAAGTACAACGTCTTAATCAAAAATTTTTGAATTTTTTTTTGGGTTATTTGGCTACTAGTTTCTCCTATCTGCTGCCTGGGGTTTGTTTGCTTTTGTGCTGCAGAGAGTCTCGAATTTTTTGGGGAAGGTCTCTCTGCAACTGCTCCAAAACCTCGGATCCATTTCCTTTATCGAGCCTCTTTTTTTTTAGCGTGCTGCTGTTAGGAGTTTCCCTCAGCTACCAAGGCTTCAACTAGCGGATCTGCTCAGTCCAACCTTAAACCCACCATCCCTACTCATTCAGGCTGCTATAACCCTCGCTGTCCGTCCTTATCTTCAAGCTCGTAGCCTTTTCCCCTATGCATTTCCACTTTTCCTTCACACGTTTTTTCCCTCTTCCAAACCCTGCATGATACCCTCTGCTCTCACCATAGCTGCCCATCTTAAATCTGCAGTCATCCAAGCTCCTCATTGCTCCTCCTTTGCCACCTACGTGTTGCCTCTCCTTTCCACGCAAATCTGTGAATGAATCCGCTGTCCCAAGCTGTCATCGAGCTCCTCTTTCTCTTCCGCTGCCATCGCTCATCCTCGCTGCTGCTCGATACCAATGTTGCAGTTATCATTATCGGGATATTATCGGTAAGGGAAAATTGGGAAAAAATCGGGAAAAATTCGTAAAATACAAAAATATTCATTTTTTTTCCAATTTCTTTAATATCTAAAGCATGTACAACATAAAATAAATACAGTGACACATAAATATGATAAAAGAACCAATATATAAGATGTGTAATATCATTTCTAGTGCTACATCACACATAATAGTGAATCATGCCCTGAATAGTAAGTCCTAATGCTTGAGTCCCAACTTAGCCTTAAAATATCAACAAAAAATATAATAATGTATCTCATATCATGAGTCATAATGTCATATACAATGAAATGAACCAAATAACTAAAGTCTAATACTACTGATTTCCTCTGCCTCTCTTGTGAGAAAATGCAATAGCTTTCTCTTTCCCTCTAGATGTAGATGCCGATGGAGTTGGCAGTGGACTCTGTTGTGCTCTAGAAGTTGAAGAACTAGGAGCTACAAGAGGTAGATCACGTCCTCTACAGATGACAGGGGTAGCCTGGTTAGGTTGTGTCACTTCCTCATCAAAAAATCGGGAATATATATATATATATTCATTTTCAAGATTTTTTTCCCAAAAAATCACGATTTTTTGCGAAAAAAATAACATAAAAATCGGGTGATAATATCGCGGTCGCCAAACTCCAAAAATCGTGATTTTGCGATACTATTGCGATTTTCACAACACTGCTCGAAACCCCTCCGCCGTCGAATCACTGCTTTGCTCCTGCAAACCTAACCTGCACGATCAAAACAATTTGATTTCTATTTCATTCCCTTTTACTTTACTTTCTTTTGGTTTCGTTTAGTTTAGGGTTTTCATAACATCCTAGTTCGATTTATTTTACGTAAGTTTGCCTTTAAACTTTTGTTTTTGTTTGTTTGTTTTGATTTTCATTAAAAAAAATCTAAAACATAAAAAATTGAGAAGTTTAATTTTTTTATTTTTATTTTTTTTTTTTCAACCTTTTTTGTTTTGTTTTGTTTTGTTTTGTTTTTTTTTTTTTAATTAAAAAAATCATAAAAATTAAAAAAAAAATCCTAAAAGTAAAAAAAAAATCTAAAAAACATAAAAAAAGGGGGCTTAGATTTTGATTTTGTTTTGTTTCATTTTGATTTTATTTTTTTTATTTGTTTCATATATATATATATATTTTATCAGAAAATCTTAAAAAAATATAAATATCTAAAAAACCTAAAAAGTTGATTTTATGTGGTTAGGAAAGAAATCGAAATTAAATTTCACACTTAAAGATTTTAAATTTTTTATGTGGCCTCTGGCCCATTAAAAAATCTAAAAATTATTAAATCTTTTGATTTACTTTGGTCACATTTAAAAAGTCGTGATTGATCATTTACCGCACTAAGTCTTGCTTCATAAAACTTAAGCACATCGAGAAATTCTCCTAAGGAATAATTAAGTTGTCAATTTAAAATTCCTTTTTGGTGTCTTTTTGTGCTAAGGATAAGATCTAAAAGAAAAACTTGTGTGGTATCAACATTTTTATCTTCCTTAGTTAAACTTGCTTAAAGGTTTAACTATAAGAAAGTGGAAAATTTTCCTAGATTTGGGTCACTAAGCATGCATCTTTTAATTCTAGGATCAAAATTGGCTAGCATTTAAATTTCGTGGTTGTTTAAAGTATTTGGATCTTTTGAAATTTAATTGCTAGAACATTGTGCATTTGTTGAATATCTTGCATCTATTAAAATCTATCGTCATTGCTTGAATTATTTAATGCTCGTTACATGTTAGACATTTTGCAAATATTTTCAAGTGTTTGCTAAAGATTTTTATCGTGGAATTACAATAGATTGCATATCTCTATTTCCTAAACTGGTTTTTGTGGAAATCTGTTGACAGTAATATTAAATTGCAAAGAAGTTTTGTTCTCTTTGAGCTATAATTGTATCAGAAAGATTTGAAATAAGCTTGTGTTTTAATTATAATATTTTCAAGGGTTTATTCTAAGTGTTCATCCATAAAGCGAGCTTTGGTGATTAAGGGTTCTTACGACATAAGTGAGTCTAACTTCATCTCATCTTCCGGTGCATTTGCATATAAGTTAGCTTTGCATAGATAAAATTTACTTCCACGCATAAGCTTGGTCGATAGACAGATAGATATACATCTGTCTTTTCTTGAGAATCCTGTTTTAATAGTATTTAAAACGGTGAGATTGTAGTCGTCAGAACCACAACTCTTTGCAGCGCTGGAGGCACCAGGTATGTTAGAAGTTCAAGAGAGTTATCGTTAATCACACCTTAGTGTGCTTTTCCTTATCTTCTCTCTGCCAATTACTACGAAATCAGGCTCAACACAGAAAGGATTGAATGATTCACAATTTAAGTATGCACTTAACTAAAATTAACCAAGATTCCTGCATCTCACATTAAGTTTTAGGATCTGCGTTTCATATAAGATAGTCATTCATCTAAGCAACAATTGCTAATCGATTACTTGGTCTTAATTTCCCTAGCAAGATCGTTGACTCCATAAGGCACTAGTATTAATCATTTAAAATCATATCAAATCCTAAGTCTTGTTGAATCTTAATCAAATACTTAATCGCCTCACTGTGTCTCCCGAACTGGTTGGTTCCCAACTAGTTCTTCTTCATTCCCTTTTTTTATAAGGTCTACCCCCTTAGCCTGCTGTAGGGAGACAACTTAAACAGAGAGATTGGTGATCAGGGTGACAACCCCCGATTTGAGCGTTGTCGCGGTGCCTAGACATTCTCTGCGACAACAGGAAGAATTGTGGGCGACTCTTCACCAAGAAGAGATCAGACTGCTGAGCAAGACGGGAAGTAACAGCAAAGGAGTCCAGATCAAGAAGGAAGAGGAAGAGGATGCAACTCTGGCATCTGCGGGAAAGCAGGAGAAGAGGAAGAAAAATTACCTCTCCAAGGTCAAGTACTTCAATTGTGGGGAACTAGGTCATTATGCGAACTAGTGCCCTAGGAAGAAGAACAAGGGAGAGATGTCTGACTCTAAGGCAGCGCCAACGAAGGTAGAAAAGGAGGTAGAGGAGGATTACGATTGTGCCATGAGTGCTCATGTACTTCTAGAGAAGAGGTGGGGAGACATCGAGCTGTCGTCAGGAAGACTACAGGCGATGACATGGATCAAGCCAAATCTAAACTTAGCCGTTGATTAGAGATGTAATCTCGGTTGTTGAAGGATCAATAGGAAAAGTATAAGAAGAGGCTTGAGAGTCAGTTGGAGAATACACCAGAGTGATCAGTCATTCGATTTACTAGAGCAGGGTTTGCTAAGTAAAGTCAAATCAATGTTCAGTTTGTAGTGAGGGGAAGTGAGTACTGGACAAAGAAGCAGAGATAGTGCTGAGAGACCAGCGCAGAGGCAGAGAGGCAGACGCAGAAGCCAAAGCAGGCCACGCAGAGCCCAACAGAGACAATGCGGAGCCAGAAGGGTCTGACTCATCCACGCAGAGGGCAACATGAGTGATGCAAAAGGCCGTAGAGGTCGCGCAATGCCTCAGAGCGCTGACGCAGAGGGGTTTGAGGTTGATGCAAAGGCCAAGAGGGCTGACGCAGTGCTGGAGAGGGTTTCGTGAGGCAGATTTTCTGAGTATCTGCTTCCGAATAGAAAGGTATTACTGTCGGTTATTTTTCTCTGTCGGGTGAGCCAGTCTGGAAACCGGTTGTACTCAAGGATATACTGCATAATAAAATAAACCTTCAAAATTGCTCCACCACTTTTCCCGTATTGGGTTTTTCCCCGGAGGAGTTGTCCAAAAATAACGGTGTCACTTGTGTTTTTGCTATTTATTTCAGTTGTTGATCTGTATATGGTTGAAACTGTATTGTGTTTATTTCGATGTTTGTATGTATCAATAACTTGTTTGTAATTAACAAGTAGGAGAAATAAACCAGAAGAATACAGATAAAATTTCTAACGGATAGACTTAGAAATTTCAACAAGCAATGCAGAGGGCAATGTTACAAAGTCAGTGTGATGCTTCAGATTGAAGGCATTGCTAGAGCACATTCCTCACTAAGAAGGAGTGTTGATTTCTAGTAGCATAGAATGTGCTCTAAGTCTCAAATTTTGCAGAGAGGCTTAGGCACATGTATTCCAAAGAACCTAGAAAGGGTTTTGGAAAATTCCACCCAGAAACAGTTATATTAAAATAATTGACCCTAAGTCTAAACTTAGGAAAATAAAATAATTAAAGGGTATTAATATAAACTGTGGGTGTAACTTCTAGAAGAAGACGAGGATCAAGCATAAATGATTTTAGCCATTGATGAGCTTCTAATCTGAGCCATTGAATATCAATTAGGAGATTATTTAAGGAGGCTTGAGGGTCACTTGGAAGACACACAGAGAGTTCAAAAGTTCGATTTTCTGAAGCAGAGCAGCTGTCGAGAGAATTTCGATAATGAGTTGTTGCAGTGAGAGGTAGGGATAGTTTGGTTGGAGAGTCTTCTCTTGAGCCAGGATACGCAGTAGAGAGGCAGAGAGACGCCAGAAGGAGGCAGTGCAGTACTCAGGTGGGGTTGACGCTGAGTCAGGAGGGCTCATGCAAAGGCAATGCAGTCCTCCAAGCAAAAGTCCGAAAATTTGCTGGTGTTTGACGTTTTGAGCTGGGGGGTTGACATCAGAGCTCTAGGAGAGAAAATCGATCTTGCGTTGGGGTGACACAGTGCCTTAGAGGCTGACGTAGGGCCTATGCAGGCGCTGCACAGATATAGCCAGGGACACGTTGGTTCAGCTGCTGGATTAGCCGGGACTTGTCGGGTAAAGTGAGGAAATCTCACAAATTTCTTATGCCAGTCATATTTCTCTATAACTGGATTGCTGGAAGGGCATCCAAAAGTTGTATTCAAAAAATTACTGCATAATAATAAAACCCTCAGATCTGTTGCATTGGTTTTCCAGCATTGGGTTTTTCCAGGGACGTTGGTCCAAAAACAATTGTGTCATTTGTGTGTATCTTTCTCTATTGTTTAGTTTCTTGTATCGACATATTATTTAAATGGTGTAGGCCGCGGTGTATGTATTTCGATGTTTGCTGAAGGAAATTGCAAATAACTTGTTCATGTAAACCTAACAAGTAGAAGAAATATCATCAGTGTTGCAGTAGGAATTCTCGGGTTTAAGGAATTTTTAGACTACTCACACAGTCCTCCTGTACTGGAAACTGGATTGCGAAGCTCTGCGCTATGAATCCCTTGGCTGAAACTGCACCTGCATACTACAACTTGGCAATTCACACTGCCCTTGTCACTGCAACTAGATCTGCAACTATCTTCCGAAAACTGATTGCAACTAGCTATGCAACTGTCATTTGAATGACTAGCAACGTCTGTTGACACTATGATCCTCCTGCTACTGATTCTATTAGGCTCCCCTAGCAAGGATATTGATCCATTTGAGAAATCTGCAGCAATTGGATCTAATTTGCTGCTCTTCCATGGATCTTGCCCATTCGTGGCCATCTCTACAAAAATGTCGAATTCCTCCTCTCTCCTGCTGCTACTTAGCAAATGAGAATTTGAATTCCCTGGCTAGGAATTCTCCGAGGAAGAAATTCCCTCAAGTGTCTCTTTCTTCTTTCTGACGTCTTTCTGCCCAGCAACTGCCTGCAGAAAACTGTGTCCCACTAGAAACCCCTCTTCGTTGAAGCTATTGCTGCGTTGCTTCATCTGCCGCTGACAGACTTTGATATGGAAATCCTACCTTTTCGTTGACTCGCTTAGAGAGAGATTTACCATGAAAATCTCGCCCTTGTGGCCTGAATTGCGCAATCCCTCTGGGGATTCAATTTGCTGCCTCTGCAGGAATTTCAAACTCCCTTCCTCCTTCAGCGTTGGGCTCTTTCGACACTGCTCTCTTGTTTCACCTGCAGCTTTGATACCATGCGAAAATTTGGTTGCCCAAATTTCTATTGCAGCAACTGATTATGTTTCTTCTATTTGTTAATTATTGAACAACATTATTTACTGTTTCCTATAGTAAACACCGAAACTAATACAATGCAACCTTCACCATTTAAATAAAATGCAGAAACAAGACACTGAACAAGAAAGAAATACACAACACATCTAGACAGTTATTTTTGGACAAATGTCCTCGGAAAAACCCAGTGTGGGAAAATCGGTGCAACAATTGAGGGTTTTATTATTATGCAGTAGTTTTGAATACAATATCTGGATGCCTTCTTGGTTATCCATTACAGAGAATATTACTAACAGAGAGATAAGTGAGATTACCTCATACTATCACTGGAAATCCCGGTTGATCCAGAGATTGAATGCCCAGCCCCTGGCTGCTTTTGCGCAGACTCTACGCAATCACTGTGTAGGCCCTGCATCACTCCTCCCGGCTAATCAATTTGCCTCTGAGACTTTGATTTCTTCCCTCCCGGTCTCACACCCCGACTTCTGGCTCTGTAAAACAATTCTCCAGCAAATTTATGGATTTCCTCTGGGCTTTTGCGCTGCCTCTGCGTGGCTTTGCATTAGCTTCTCTGACTTCTTTGCTGAGTATTCTTGGATCAGGAAAAATCTCCAACCGGAACTATCCCTGCCCCTCACTGCAAAAGATCGCTTCAAAATTCTTTTCGGCATCTGCTCTGCTTCAGAAAATCGATCTTTTGATCTTCACTAGATGTGTACTCCAAGTGCCCTGCAAGCCTCTTCTTATATCTTTCTGTTGGACAACCAGTGGCCCAGATTAACTTTTAATCAATGGCTCAAATCGTTTTGGCTTGATCCTTGTCTTCTTCTAGAAGTTTCACCCATAGTTTAGATTAATATCCATTAATTATTTTAATTTCCTAAGTTTAGACTTGGCTTCAATTAAAAATAATTAATTATTTTAATAAAACTATCTCGGGGTGGAATTTCCCAAAACGATTTCTGGATATTGGAGAATGCATGTGTCTAAGCATCCTTGCAAATTTTAAGACTTAGAACACATCCGATGCTACTAGAAATCAACATAGAGAAGTAAGTTAAATTTTACAATGCACAAGACCTTAACCCTAGGTTCCTAGAATGAGGCGCCGAACTTGCATGCATGCATGCGTTGGGCTCTTAGGAATCACCTTAACTGTAAAAGCCCAAACCATGCAAAGCACCCCATTTTCTCTTTGGATCAATGTCCCTTATAAAAATGGAAATACACTTAATTATAAGACTTTTCCTAAAACTGGAAAAACAAACTTAAAATAGAAAAAGAACTTATAAATCTGAACTCAAGCTAATCAAATAATTCTGGACAGCACCTAATCTTGAAAAGACTGAGCTTGGTGCATGCACGTGCCATCTAACTTCTTCATAATTGCTTCACTGTTATGTAAGTTATAACCACTATTGCACCCTCACTACTCTATCGAGTGTGCCATAAAGGTCTGAAGGTTGTTGCAGAAGCTGTTGCTGCAGAATCTGCACTTCATGTTGCTCCACAACACTGTCATCACTATTGCGTCTCGTCCACTGTCGTTGTGACTGTATGGATCTGCTGAAGTTCAGCTGAAGAAGAAATGCGTTCAGAACAACATGTAAATTCTAACAGCCATATAAGCTGATCCCATCAGTTGTTGATGAAAACATGCTGTCCCGTAAGTAGGAAATGGGATAACAATCCTCTGCCCACCTGCAGCGTGTTCACTTGTGTTGGTCATTGTTGAGAAATTGTTGTCATTTCATTTCAATCAAAATATTTATAACCTAAATAAATGTGCATACTGAATTCTCTATCTATTTTGTTTCTACTTACTATATTTCCAACAAAAGGTACCATGTCTACATTTTTTATTGGATAATAATTGTATGTGGTTAATTTGGTATTGAGGTCTAGTAACTAGTTAATCAGTAATTGAAGGATACTCTGGTGACAGGTACAAAAATGGGGAGAGGCTGATACCAGAACATGAGACAATTATTCTTGAAAAGCTTCTTCCATTTCATCCAGAGTTAGATGAAAAAATTGGCTGTGGTGTTGATTTTATCACGGTATGAGAATTATTCTTTATCTGCAGTTTTGTGAGAGCTACTTAAGTGCATAAAAATAACCTTTTTGTGTACACAGTGACCTGTTTATAAGACGCAGTATTTGAGCCATGACTAAAGTGGCAGCATTAGAGTGAAATGTACACATTTTCAGTTACCAGAATGTGTCAGTGAGCAAGTGAACAGGCTTTTACAAGTCAACAATAGTCATGTTTAGCAGTTACCATTACTCATAATCATATAAAAATCTAACGGCAGATATAAATGATTGAAATTCTCAATTGATCATTTTTCATGAGTGAGTATTGCATACTATTCCAGATGCACACGAAAGCCCTTTTGTTGTTATCCACCCTTGACAGAGACGTAGAACCCATGACATTAACATAATATGAGTGGATACTAGAATACGAACTAGACCTTTATTGATACTGAACCATTTTAAAACAGAGTTCCATGTACCATGTGTGAAAACTCACTTGAAATGCAGCAAATGGAAATAATTATTCTAACTGATAAATTAATTATGCAGTTTATGTTGTTTACGGCAAAATAATGAATTATTCACATTGCAATTACTTCACCAAAAAAATACTGCGGAAGCAAAGATGGGCACTGAGAAAATAGAACGCACACACAAAAAATATGACACTATTGTTTTTGGACAATTGTTCCTGGAAAAACCCAATGTGGGAAAACCAGTGCAGCAGTGAGGTTTTGTTATTATTATGCAACATAAATTCGGAGTACAATAAAATGACGCCAAGCTGACATTTCTATATGAGATAAATACTGGCAAAAATATCTAAGGGAATTTACCCTCTTCAAGCAATCCCGCAACAAACTGAGCCTCAGAAACTGGCACTCCAAACCCTTGCACAGGCCCCTTTGCGTTTCCTTTGTGCAGGCCTACACGCACTAGTTGGAATCTTCCTCTAAAGGTGACGCCCTGCCTGTTGCTGCCTCTGGAAGTGATTCTCCCGGCCTCCTGGAAATTTTCATGGCCACTAGAAGCTGAATCAACCCTTTTCCTGGCTGAATCGAACTGCCTTTCTTGAGGCACTGCACAACCCCTGCACAACCTCCTGAAGAATAATTTCGACCTCCTCTTCTGACTCTTCCGGGACTAGAAACTCCTTTGAAAAATCTTTGTGCTGCCCCTCTGCCACCTGCTACTTGATCTCTGACTCGATCTCTCTTGTGGAAACACCTGCACTGGAAAATTGAACTGTCCATATCATTGAGTATCTGCAACTGGTGTATTCTCCATCTACCCATTGACCTCCTCTTATAATTTCCAGTTGGGACTCCAACGACCACGATTAACACTTAATCAATGGTTGAGATTATTTCCAAGTCGATCCATGTGAGTTTTTAGAGAATTCTCACATTTCTCAATTAATTACTATTAATTAACTAGTTTTCCTAAGTTAGACTTCGGAAAAGTTTAAATGATTGTCAATTAATTTAATTGAACTCTCTCTAGGTGGAATTTTTAAAAATGATTTATGGGTTTTGGAGAACTCGTGTTTTAGCCTCTTCACAAAGTGTTGAGACTAGAACACCATCCAATGCTACAAAAACTAACACCATGACCAAACATACCCTCTTTGAGATTTTCCATTGTGATCAGACTCAAAACTGTTAGAATATTTTATTGTTTTAATGTTATCTATGTGGTTTAAATGGCTATCTGATGGGTTGAGTGTCGGTGGTCTTTATGGGCTGACCAAGGTTTTAGTGTTTGTATTTTGGTATTGAGATTTTTATATGTAGATGACACTCTCTTCTCATTTTTACATTGATTCAACAAGTGAATACACACTTTTGGTTACTAATCACAGGCATATATTGCTGTGCTTTTTGTGTGTTTATACTTGGTGATTTTTGGGTTGTTTGCTATGTGATGCATTGGCTACTTTAATATGGTATCAGAGATGGGGGCTTGATCACCTGATTGTGTTAACACACACACATTGGTACCTGTGCTAATGACGAAGACTGCTGGTATATGCGGATAAGTATTAGATTTGACACCAGTGGCTTTTGCATGGCCGGTAATAGTGGGTTAGATGACACTATTTTGTTGTTTTTGTATGAGGGTGTTGTTCAGCTTTAACACTTGTGTATAATACTGGTTTACCTGAGAGTGCCTGATAGTGTAATTGTTATGGAACACCTGTGGTGAGATTGGGAGCACTCAGTCATGTTAGAGAGATACTTGAACAAGAGTGTACGTATCTGACTGCAATGATAACTTAGCTGGACGCTCTTGGAAGGCTGTAGCAGGCCTATAGAGTGTTTTGTGCACCGAGATGCTGGAACATAGTAGTGTTTTTGTGCACTTCTCTGCTCTTTTCTGAGAAGCTACAATGGCTATAAACTTCTGTAACTTTAGATGAAAATTAATGCCATTAATTATAATGATTAATGAATGGATCTGCAGAGTCCAGCATTTCCTGACATTTAAAGAGCAATGTGAGTCGGTTGTTTGTAATGAAACTGTCCCTATTGACCGGATGGAACAAAATAAATAAATGTAAAGAGGTGTCTGGAAGTCTCATAAAACTGTTTCACTTAAGATGTCCTTCCCAAATATAACCATATGAGATATGGTTCCGAAATTTGGCAAGCATTGAAAAAGCTTTAGCAAAATTGAACTGAATCATGGACCTTGAATTTGACCATTGATTTGCATAATCTGAAGAGGACTAACATTCGGGGAGAGCACACCATCTTACAAAATTGAAAGATATGCATGCAGAGCTTTTAGATCTTGGTAAAATGTTTGAAGATAAAGGATTTTGGGACATTAGTTTTCAAACTTTGTAGTTCATAGCAACCATTTATTCGGGCTCTTGATGCTGTTCACAAAATTGCTTCTAGAATCTATTTTCATGGCTGGGCTAGTGCCAAGTTTTTTTGGGAAAAGTGAAAGATAACCAAGGAACAGGGACACATGGCAATCAGGGACATGCTCTTGTCTGAGCAGTGAAGTGTGAACAAACAGTCTCAAAATCAGAAGCAGTCCAATGTTTCTAAGCACAAGCACCCATAGGACGAAATTAGGAACACCCTCCATTTTGATAGAAATGACCCTCTTCAATAATATCTAATGATCTCTAATTGCTTCAATGAATGGTAAAGGGAGAGTGCTACGTAGCCAAAGTGCACTATCTTCGAAGCAATACATAAGGTTCTTTATCATAATCAGATATACATTTTCAACATAAATCTGGCTATAAAAAGACCAGGCAGTTCCAAACCATAAAATACAGGCACTTCCAACCTGTAGATATGATGCCTTAGAATTGAGTGCCCTGGGAATAAGATTAGTGATAAGGGTCCTTTTCAAGCCAGGGGTGAGGCTGTCTGAGCTGAAAGAAATATTGGTTTGGAATGAGATATTCTCAGAAAAGATTACCTGTCTTCCTAGGGAGTAGGCAAGGAATGATAAATGATTGATATTAAAGGTATCACCAAAAATTCAGGATGAAGTGTTACTATTGTGGGAAGTATGGACGTCTTGCAAGGAATTGTGACATGAATTGGAGGGTTATGCAGGACAATCTAAGCAAGTTTTCAAACTGTCAGAACCCCCAAGATTGTGTTCTTTTCATTCGTTTAAAACCCTTGGTTATTCTAGAAAATAATGGACTATTTGGTTGTGGTGTGACACAACATGTCTCATAGTAAAGAAAAGATTATTTTCTTCATTGATGGTAATGGCAAAGAGAATTTTCTTTGGAGATAATAGTGCCCTAGATGTGGAATGTGTTGATTTGGGGTAGCATTGGATGTGCTCTAGTCATGAAAATTGGTGGATAGGCTAAAACACTTGAGATCTCCAAGACCCAGAAATGGTTTGGACAGATTGTACCTGGTTTGGGAGGTATTAAAATAATTTATATTTTTAATGGACTTCTTGAGTCTAAACTTAGGAAAAATAAAATATTAATGGGTATTAATATAAAACTGAGTTAGAAGGTTCCAAAAGTCATGGATCAAGCCAAATCTAATTTTAGTTGTTGATTAGAGATTTAATCTCGGCTGTTGATGGACCAATGAGAAAAGTGCAAGAAGAGGCTTGAGGGTCAGTTGGAGAACACACCAGAGTGATTAGTCATTCATTTTGCTAGAGCGGGGTTGCTAAGCAAAAGTGAATCAGTGATCAGCGGCGAGGGACAATGAGTACGAGGTAGAGAGGTAGGGACAATACTGGGAGACCAACACAAAAGCAGAGAGAGCTAGAGCAATAGTTAGTCCAGGCTACGCAGAGCCCAACAGAGGTAGTGTAGAGCCCAGAGAGACTGCGTCATCCACACAGAGGGCAGAGGGCAGAGGGAGTGATGCAAAGGCTCCCAGAGGCTGCGCAGTGCCTCAGAAGGTTGACGCAAAGAGTCTTGGGGCTAATGCAAGTCAGAAGGAGGCTGACGTAGAGGCTAGAAGGGCTAGCGCTGAGCTTCGGTTGCGCTGGAGAGGGTTTTGTGGGACAAGTTTTCTGAATACCTGTTTCCGAATATAGAGGTATCGCTGCCGTCTATTTTTCTCTGTCGGGTGAGCTAGCTTAGGCACCCAATTGTACTCAGATAGAGTGCTTAATAATATAACCCTCTGAATAGTTGCACCAGTTTTCCCGCATTGGGTTTTTTCGGGGACATTGGTCCAAAAATAACGATGTCACTTGTGTGCTTGTTGTCTTTCAGTTGATGATCTGTAGACGTTGTGACTATATTGTGTTTATTTCGATATTTAACTGTATTAAATAACTTGTTCGGATTTAGACAAGTAGGAGAAATAAACCAGCGGAATACAAAATAATTTTCTAACAGATAGACTTAAAAAATTCAACATAATGGACTTAAAATGTTACTATTAATGATGTGGTGTTAAAAAATGTGATGCTTGGTTTAAAGACAAATCTACTTTTCATTTCCAAATTACAAATCAAGATCATAAGGTTGACTTCTACGAGGACAAATGTTGAATCAAGGAGATTAATAACAATTTTAGAGTGATTGCTTTTGGCTATGGGGAAAATGGGTTGCATGGGTTTTATAGGTTTGCTTCCTCAAGTTCACATGGGCAAAGCCCTAGTTGCCAAAGTTGATGATGTAAACAAGTTATGGCATTAGAGACTAAGGTATTTGAGTTTCCAACTTACCAAAGCCTTGGCTTGATGATGAAGTTGAATATAGTTCATGGTTTTTCGAAGGCTTTGTTACTGCTTGTACATTAAAGTGATGAAATCTTCGACCCACATGGTACAATTCAAGTGAAACCTTGATGGTTCACTCATTGTCTCTTCAATGACCTACCTTGCCTCTTTAGGCCGACTCTTCTCTGGATTTAAGAGGAGTTTCCTGAAGATCAGTAGGGCTTGAACAATATGGAAGAAGATGACATCACAAGTGACCCTAGTGACTGACTTGGGTTTTCTTAAAGAAAAAAGGAAATAGTGGTGATGGAGGGATGTGGAGACTAGTGCCAATATTCAAGGGTATTGGAGTCAAGGGAATGTTAGGACCAAAGGATATCAAGAAGCATGACCCTTCTTAGGTTGGTTGCTTAGAATAATGGATTGACGAGGAGAAACTAGTGTCTAGAGACGGGTGGTTTTTTGACCAATTAGGGTAAATTGCAAAGTCAAGAACTAACTAGAGAGGATTTCTCAATGGGATTACTATCAACTCAAGGATCGATTGTGGTGTATAAAATAAGCCAAGCATTTACTAAGGGAACCCCCTCAAGGGTTTGCTTAGCAAAGATACTTAATGATTACTTCACGCCAACAAAGGGGATATGAAAACCTGTCTATGACACCCTCTTCCACATGACCATTGTCCCTCCATCAATCAATCATACTATGTCTTATGGTGGTCTTGAATCTCTTACAAATTAAACCCTTCAAAATTTGGCAGAGGGAACTAAGAAAGAAAAGCTCACTAGATTGAAACATGTATCACATAATAAAACTGAATTTGCAATAACAAACATAAAATTTCCATTAACCCTCCCCGAGAAAAAGTTTTACGCTATCTACAAATGAGGAAATCCATTTTATATAAATGAGATTTTACTTTTTTAACAATAAAATGATATTCTTTAGAATCCCTAAATTTAGCATTGAAAAAAAGGTTAGACCTGGTCCGATTTTTAAAAATTAACACATCATTAAAAATTGAAAAAATAAAATGGCTAGTGCTACATGTAGATTAAAAATTGTAATGAAGCGCCCACAAGGAAAGATGATCATTCTTAAGAAAGTAATGTATAGATTGAACGTGTCACCGTACTTTTGGGAAAAAACCCCACACACACAGTTCGGTCATGGAAACGGTCAGCTCGTCACCCATCCAGCTGTGCCCGTCTCCTCCAATTATCATCTTCAGAACCATCGCCACCAAGCTGCTCGGGCACCTCGCCTCTGCCCTACCTTCTCGAATTGGGCTTCTATTATGTTTTTGGCCTATGGCTTCGGCTGCTACAACTTCTACGGACTCCAGGAGTACGGCTTCGAGTTAGCACCAACTGCCTCCATGATGGGATTGATGTGAATGGTAGATTTTCAAAGTTCAATGAGCTCAAGTTGTGTTTGTGACTTAGAACTCTCACTTGAACATGGACAGGCCTCATATCCTGGGTGTATGATTTTATTTCAGTGCCAAATCGAATATATGATGCGCCAATCCATCACTCGATGTCTCAGTGGTTGCTCCCTTGACCAGCGCAGCCACCATGGTTGCTGGATCGAAGCGATCCCTCCGAATACAGCCGTGTAAAACCTTGTCTTTCCTGTAGCTTCTGATCCTTCAGAAACCAGCGTACCTTTGCAAATCTCAACATCAGGTTCAGTAACCAAGGGTTCGGTCTGCTCCAGTCCCAGAATATTCAGCATGCCTATGGACAAAGCAGTCACAATTCTACCAACTGGACAATGTACCAGGGAGAGCCAGGCTACTGGTCTTACGAAAAGCATTCCACCTCCTTGTCCCAGTGCAGCATCTCTCAGAGTGTACAGAATGATGATGACAATGCTTCCTCAAACACGTTTTTCTTCGCATATAACTTTGCCATAATTATTTAATATGACACTGCTACACCGAAAGTATGCGTCAAAATGGGCACCCATTTTGAGGGATAATAGTCACTACTGTACCTCTGTCACAAGAAGAAGAATTCGGTGTAGAATTATTAAAGCAGAAAATTTATAAGGCTTGGAGTGAGGGGCGTAGTAGATAATTCATAAGGATCGAAAGGGGGTGGTCAGATCTTCTTAGAATCCGAGTCATCATCGATTCCATAATACCAAGGATTTGAATGGGGTGACGACATTGTTGGGACATGTGGGGTATTGTAAATGGTTTAAAGAGCTTTGTGAATATTAGTTACCCCCTGGCAGAATAGACAAATAAAGGGGTTCCATTCCGTTTAGGGTAATGCGAAGCAAAGGGCCTCTGAAGCGCATAGAGGATTCCAATTTAGGAATTTAGATGACGTGGGATAACAAGAGATTTGAATGGCGTGATGACATTTTTGAGACGTGGGATATTTTAAATGGTTTAAAGAGCTTTGTGAATAGTTGTTAACCCTTGGCAGAGTAGACAAATAAAGGAGTTCCATTCCGTTTTAGGTAATGAGAAGCAAACGGCCGCTGAAGTGCAGAGAGGATTCCAGTTTATGAATTTAGATGACATAGTATGTGAACTTTGAAGGCACTGTTAATAGTCTAAAATTAAAATGATATGAAATAGAAAGGGACAATAAACCTGATAAGAATATAAATGGAATGCAAACAATGAGGATGAAAAAGCTTGTCATTTAATTCAGGTACTGTGGCCATTTCCTAAACAATGAGACCATTGGGTTGTTGACACCTAATCTGTAGGGATGAGGAAAACATTGTAATAAGAAAATGAGAAGATGAAGAGACACTGGAATATGAATTCCAAGAGTTTCTCTCTCAATTTATATATCAATAATTTCTCTTAATGGAATGCATCATTCGCGGAGTTACCAATCCCTGACCTGACATGGTATCAGAGCTACAGGTCCCATTTAGTCTTTTCTGCTCGGTAACTCCTCTCTCCCTTGACAAAAAATTTGTTTTGATTCCTTGCTCTATCCTCTACAAAATATGGAGCATTAATTATCTATTGTCTTGAGTTCTACGTTGAAGTAGCGTATGGTAATAGTGAGTTTTTCCCTGGCCGTAATAGTGAGACAACAAATAATGCAACGAGCTGGTGTAGCAGTGTATGAATGTATGTGTTGGCTTATTTCAGCTACGCAATATATAAGTTTTGAAAGTCGTGGAAGCTGGTTCGTTGGTTCATCTTTTGAAGGCTGTGTACGCTGATTCGTTGGTTCATCTTTTGAAGGCCGTGCATGCTGGTTTGTTCGTTCATCTCTGTGTGTTGATTAAAATCTTTGTTGAATGAATGAGACCATACCCATTTGGAACCTGCATCAAATGGTGCTCTCCATATGTGCATTGGGCATAGCGTGTTCGATATAGCACAGTTGTGTATGCATTGGTCAGTTCATCTCAGTGAGTAACTTTTGCAAATTTAAGATTTGATGGTTGTGGTATGTTGGTCGTATCTCTAGTTCGTTGAGTTTATTTGTGGTATGTCAAATGCATAATTCCTACCATATGAATTGTATTGTGTTAGTTTTTGTAGCATCAGATGTGTTCTAGCCACGAAATTTGGTGGGGATGCTAGAATGCATGAGTTATCAAAAACCCAGAAATCGTTTATGGAAATTCCACCTAGACATGACTTAATTAGATTATTAACCTATTTTTTAAATGTTTCTTAAGTCTAAACTTAGGAAAACTGGTCAATTAATCAGAATTAATTAAGTCAAGGTGAGAATTGTCTAGAAACTCACACAGATTGACTTCGATATGATCCTAGCCTTTGATTAAGTTTTAATCTTGTTCGTTGGTGCTCCAACAGAGGATTACAAGAAAAAGTTGATAGACACTTGGAGAATACACTAGAGACACTTGGAGAATTCGATTTTCCAGAGTAGCAACAGTTAGTTGTCGGAGAGTTCGAGCTTCAGTGAGGAAGTAGACTCAGTGAGGGGCAAGGACAGTGAGGCTGGAGGAAGTTTTCTAGATCCAGCAAGTGCATTTGCAGAGAGGTCGAGATTTCTCTAGGAGGCTGCGCATAGTCTCAAGAATGCAGTTCGATTCGCTTGGAAGGAAGACGTTTTTAGTTCCAGAGGCCGGGCAGAGGTCGTAGAGTGTCGGAGAGACGTTTTCCCAGTGAGTAGCAAGCAGGACGGCTAGACTAGCAGTCAGTTCAGGCAGCAATTGCAGCAACTAGCATTAGGTTGACGTAGAGCCTGCGCATGCCCAGTTGGACGACTTACTTTTCAGAGGCAGTCCAGTGCCGGAACTATCCTGTGTGAGGGTAATTTCCTTCTAGTATTTTTGCCAGTATTTTCTCTGTAGGATTGCCAGATTTCGGCATCCACATTATTGTACTCAGAATTTATCACTACTGCATAATAATAAAACCCTTAGCTGTTGCATTGGTTTTCCTAAGTTGGGTTTTCCCCGGGACATTTGTTCAAAAATAGTGGTGTCATATTTTTATGTGTGTTTGCTAGATTTTCTCAAATTCCAGTGGTATTTTTTTTCTTTCCGCAATATTTCTTTGTGACAGTCACAGTGTGAATTATTTGGTCTTTGTCGTGGCAAACTGCAGATAAATTAACAATTAGGAAAATAATTTCTAGTTGCTGTGATAGATGAAATTTTCACATGGTATCAAAGCGTGAGTGACCAGCTGGGAAGCTCAAAAGCGGAGAAGGGAATTTCGCTATTCAATGGGAGCAGCGGGCCAAAATTCCTATAGGTTGTGCAATTCATTGACAGAGAGGCCAAATTGCTGGGGCAAAAATTCGATTTTCAGTTGTAGGTTGGCATAAAAGTCGATTTGCCCAGAATAATAATTCCAACAGTCAGAGGGAGCAACAACAACTTAGATTTTCGTTGAGCAGAGATTTAGTTGGACGCAGAGGGTTTTGCAGTAGTTTGCAGTAGCAGAATCAATGTCGAGTGGAAGAGAAAAGCACACACAAAGGGAAAATTTCTCTCAGGGAACTTATAGTCTCGGAAGTTCGATTTTTCCTGCAGTAGATTGGCGGTAGCTGAGTGCAGATATTCTCGCTCCAAAAGGGAGTGCGAGTAGCAGACCAGTAGCCAAGTGCAGGGAAAGAGGGAGTTTTTGACGGATTCAGAGATGACCGCAACAGGGCTTAGAGATTAGGATAGGTTGGAGGGTTCCTTTAACTATGTCATCTGGAAGGGCAGGATGTCTTTCTTGTTAGATAAGTATGGCCTGAAACTCTACATAGACAACGTTGTGGTAGTTCCTTAGGATGCAAATCAGCTCAAAGAATACAGGAAGGAAATGGTGAAGGCGAAGCGATTGATCCTCGATGGAGTCCGGGACCATATAGTCTCGCATATATCTAGCAAAGGTACTGCCAAAGAGATGTCAGATGTTGTCTCTATGCTATATAAGTGTACTTCTGAGCAGCAGAAGATGTTTCTGGAAGAGAAGTTGAGATACATTAGGATGCAGAAAGGGGAAATCCCTTCCTCACCAGGATTCAAGAGGTTCAAGATCATCTTGCAGCGGTTGGGGCAACGCCTCAACCAACAGAGCTAGTGCGGTGGGCACTGAATAGTGTGTCAGAGGATGGCAAGTCTTCGCCCAGACTCCAAAGTATATTGGGATGAGACAAGCTACCAGAATGGGATAGGATGTGGTTCGACTTGCAGCAGGAGGAATTAAGGTGAGCTCTTCTAAAGAGCTCCATCAGTGGCAGTAGTAGCAACGAATCGAAGGGTGTGAAGGAAGAGGGGATGTGGTCCTCGCATTTAAGGGTCCTAGTCAGGGGCAGGGGGGAGCAAAAGAAGAAGAAGGACTTGTCTAAGGTCAAGTGCTTCAGATGTGGTGAGTTAGGTCATTGTAGTACCTAGTGTCCAATTAGGAAGAAGGACAAGCAGGAGAAGCAAGACCAACAAGCAACATCCGCGAAAATAGAAAAGCTTTCCTCTAGGCTAGAGGAAGAGTTTGCTATGTTCGCAGATATATCTCTAGGAGTGAGGTGGGGTGATTTGGTGCTGTAGCCCTAGAGAGCTATAGAGATTGGGTAGGGTCCTTGAGGAATCCATCTCATGGACCATTACCTGGCTATGACACGGCCCACAGTATTAAGTGGTAGGATGGATCAGTGTCAGAGATGCAGTCAGATTTCGAGTGATAGTGACAGATTAGTAGCAGTCAAGTGTTGAGGAGCGCAGTGCAGTGTTGGCAGCAGTACAGAGTGGCACAGTGGCAGAGTTAGCGGCAACACAGATTCCTTGGTGGACAGTGCAGTAGCTAGTAGTAGTCAGAGACTTGGGAGATAGACGCATCATATTGAACACAGATGATTCAGTATTTTAGATGCTTCTCAGTTGCAATAGTTGCAGTTGCAACAACGATAGATGAGAGGGAGTTGTTATGCGGATGTAGTGTTGGTAGCAGTACAATAGTGTTAGCAACAACACAAATGCAAAATCAAAGTTGCACAGTGGTTGGTGGGCAGTATAGCCAAACATCAGTAATGTGACATGTTGGAAAATGTAACTATGTTCAGTCTTCATTAATGTACTTGAGTCATCATGTAATGTACTTGTCAAAAGAATAAAGAAAATATTATTATTATTATTATTATTGTGACTTATTAAAGCATGGGTTTCATGCTTGGGTCACCATGTTTTAGGTCAAAGTGCCCATCGAGGACTTCTAGGATTTATTCTGAGTCAATAGAGTCATTGTACTTTTAAAGAGACCCTTCTTGGGCTTTTGAATCATGTAAAAAGGTTAAGTATTGAGTCAAATATGAATTACGTAACCTCCACACCATGTTGGCCTAGAAGATGATCAAGTTGGTCTAAGGACCCTATTCGACCTCACATGGAGCCTATAAAAGCAAGCTCATCGAATTCATTTGGAGCATCATTCTAATACACAAGTTGGAAATCTCTTGTAGCTGGGTAAGAGTGCGAACTCTGTTGTCTGGAAGCCAAAATGAATGCAAGTTTGGGGAAGTCTAAGGAGAAAGGAAAAATTGAAATTTTGGTGTGCCTCTCTCTCTGTTTCGTGGTCTGGATTAGGAGATTGAAGTCTCCTAAGTTTCGTTGTTGCCGGAAACTGTTGCCTAGTCGAAGTTCCTGGAAGGGGTCGAAGATCTGGGAGGCTGACTTGGTGTGAAGGGAAAGGAGTCTCAAAGAATACTATTGAAAGGAAGAATTATCTTGACTGGGTTTTCCCCTCGAGGGGGGTTTTGCCCTAGCATGTGCCTATATCTTGTGTCTCTTGTTTTGTGATCTTCATACACACATAATATGGTAATTGCTTGATGAAATATAAGATAATAAAGAAGTAAAAGCAGCCAACACACTCACACGTAATTATCAAGCAAGGAGAATCAAACCCTAATATAATTACTTTGATTTTCCAACATGTTATCAGAGCTAAGGTCAGGAAGAGTCGGAGATCATTTTGTTGGCTTGGATTCTCCCTCTATGATGAACTACATATGAATGGGTTTTAACATTGCTGGAAGCTGGATCAAGAAGGTCATCTAATACTTGATCAACAAGGTCAAGAGTCAAGGATTCTTGGCTGCTCTTACAGTGATCCAGGTGGATATTGGTGGCCACCTGCCAAGTCCACCTGGACCCCCACCTCAACATTTTCAGTTTCCTTAATTATAGCGCAGTTTACTATTTTTAGCAGTTTTTCGGGCCCTGAACTTCCGGAGCCGTTTTGAGGCCCTAAACGACGTTTTTTGGGAAATCTTGCTCCGCGATTCTTTTAGATAAAAAATCGTCTTTCTCATCATAGTCCTCGGAGAGATGTTTCCAACGGGCTATCATGCGTGTCAAACGGAGATCGTATGCCAAAGTTACGACCCCGGGAAAGTTGATGTACCAATTTACCCAAACGGGGCCCATAGTTTGGCGTTTCATCTTCTAAGGGTCAGTTTTGGAATGTGAAGGGTTTTCCATTGTTTCTCAATAATAAATAGGCCT